>CABHPQ010171404.1:0-12500 GCA_902168405.1 Peromyscus aztecus | reverse complement strand
CTCATATGTATGTATATATATGTGTGTGTGTGTGTATAGAGATATGTGTATAGAGATAGGGTGTATGTTTATTTAGAGAGAGGAGGCCCACATAATGAAGACAGCACACAGCCTGTGGGACCTAGTGAGGCCTGGCTGGCTACACAGAATCAAGAGAGCAGGGCACTACTGTAGTTCTCATTTACATGAGCTGTGAGGATGGCGGGTGAGGACACAGAACTGTGAGCAGGAGCCCTGCATGGCGAGCTTGCAGTCGCTCACAGTCTCGCTGTGCTTCTGTCTTGGCAGTGCTCCGCGGGCACCCTGGATTATATTCTACAACGCTGCCAGTTGGCACTGCAGAATGTCCTTAATGACTCGGACAACGGCGACGTCTCTCTGAAGTCCTTGGAACCTGCAGTTTTGAAACAAGGAGAAGACATCCACAATGAGGTGAGGGTGGCCAAGAAGTTGATGGGTATGGGACTCACCCCTGCTTGTAGCTTCATGAGGGTCTAACACAGGAGATCTGAGTCAGAGGGGAGGGCAGGTTAGGACTCACCCCTGCTTGTAACTTCATGAGGGTCTAACAGGAGATCTGAGTCAGAGGAGAGGGCAGGTTGGGACTCACCCCTGCTTGCAGCTTCATGAGGATCTAACACAGGAGATCTGAGTCAGAGGGGAGGGCAGGTTCGAACTCACCCTTGCTTATAACTTCATGAGGGTCTAACACAGGAGATCTGAATTAGAGGGGAAGGCAGGTTAGGACTCACCCCTGCTCACAGCTTCATGAGGGTCTAACACAGGAGATCTGAGTCGGAGGGGAAGGCAGGTTAGGACTCACCCCTGTCACAGCTTCATGAGGGTCTAACACAGGAGATCAGAGTCAGAGGGGAAGGCAGGTTACACAGTCACAGTCATCTGAGCCTAGCATGTTCGTGGTAACAAAATATGGCAGCCACACGGCTTCTAAACTGCAGGAATTTATCTTTAGTCTGGACTGGGAAGCTCAAGAGCAAGGCTGGCAGTCTGGGTGTCTGGTGAGGGCCTGCTTCCGGTTCATAGATGGTATGTTCTCATTGAGTCTTTGCACGGTGGAAGAGACAAAACCTCATTGGACCTCCTTTTATCTACATTGAGTCCATTCATAAGAGCCGCCCTCAGGATCAGGTACCTCCCAAAGTAAGCTGTCACTCTGTGATGGTTAGGATTTCACCATAAGAATTGGGGTGCGAAGGGCACAAACATTCAGACCATTGCTTTCTATGAGATGGTTTCTACAGGAAACACACAATGGGCAGGTAGCATGGCACCGAAGGGGTTACATTATATAACTAGAACCTTGAGACAAGGGAACTGACTTTTCTAATGGCTCGGAAGCAGCTTCCAAGTCTATAGTAGCTTTGCCCTAACTTCTGCAGGAAGATACGGGTTTTACCATCCCCCACCCCATGGGTCTTCCCAATACAAACATCCTTGCAGCATGGGGCAGTCAGTGGCTCCCTTGAAGACAGAAATAAAGGGACTTAAGGAGAATGGTTGCCCACCTATCAGTAAGTGGTAATGCTTTGGCTTAAATGTGTGAGAGTAGCTGTTTTCTGCAGTCTGTGAGTTCAGTGGGTCTGCATCGTGAAGCCAGTGCACATCATCCTAAGATTACTGTTTCGTCAATACTCTCGATTTCTACATCTCCGAACTTTAGACAGTAACTGCTTAGCTTTTTTAACTTTTTTTTTTTTTTGCATAGATGACTTTTTGAAAAAGAAAAGTTGTGCTATTAAGTGGCATCCTCTATAATTAGTCAAAAGTAAATGTAAAGTAGATAACCATATTCAATGAAAACAGAGCAGTCTCAGAGAGAAGACGCTAAGCCTGCGCCCTTCTGTCATGCTATGGAGATTTGTGATAATGGTCATGCAACTTCCTAAGTTAAAAAACAATGTTGACTTTTATACTTCAAATAAATGGATTTTATTGTGGGTGAATTATACCTCAGATAAAGACATGAGGAGAAAGGTAAGATTAACAGGTGGTAGAGAATGGTTAAAATGGGTCAGCCATCTCAGACTTTCTCATGATGTGACGAGAACTGGTGGAAAACCTGACCTGTGACACGTTGCTGTCAAGTGACGATCACTGAACTCACGCCAGGCCCTCTTCTGGCGTTCTAAATTAGATAACTAGAAACTAGATAGTTTCATTAGGGTATATTGGTAAAGAATCAGGCGTTCTAGTGTGTGGAGGAGGGAAACGAGACACAAAACACGGGTAAAGTATATGGTGTGCTGACATTGCTAATGCTACCGAAAACAGAACGGAACAAGGAGATGGCGAGACCCCGAGAATGTGCATCTCCACTGGAAAGAAGGGAAGGGGGTGAGCCATGGCTGGCGGGGGGCATTTCAAGCAGAAGGAGCCTCTGCAAAGACCACTGGGCAGAGAATGCTCGGTGCTCATGGGACAGTTCAGCAGTGTGAGAGAGGATATGAGGCTACCAGTCCTAGGAGGTGGGGTCACAGGGACAGTGTTAGCAAATGTATAGATGCTGAGAGGCCCTCCTATGCTCAGCAGGCTTTCTTTTTACTATGAGGGAAATAGAGAGACGTCGAAGGAGTCTGAGCCGATGAGAAACAGTCTCTTTACCCATAGACATAAGATATCTTGTAATAGATTTAAAAAGGTTTTCTGTCTCTTGTGAGCTGTTCTATACTTCGGGAAACTGCATCAGAATTCTCAGAACCAAAGGCAAAAAGACTGCCTTTCAGAGAATAATGGCTGTCTCATGCTTCAGCTGAACCCAGGGCCGGGCTTCCTTCCTTCACTGTGCCTAGTAAGTGTCCCCATTGAAGGTGTTGCTTATAGCTGGAAGTGCTTGAAACCACGTGTTTCTGGACCTGATGACCTCACTGGGTTATACCTGGGAATAGTCTCATTCTCCATCTTAGTGCAGAATCTCTAATCCAGGTATTCACTTACTCTTCTGAAAGACTTCATGACTTTCAGATCTGGTCAGCAAACTGGGTGCTGACTTTATCGTGTATGTGTGCTGTTTCATTTCAGACTTTTCTGGTCTTACACGGCTGTGGTGTTTTGTTATCTCAGTGGACAGGGAAACTATAAAACCACACAGCACAATACTGTCATCAGAATCCATCTGCCACAGAAACTGGCTGACTGCTTTGACATTGTGTCAGGGAGGTAAGGCGGCCCTTGAGGGGTGAATGGATAAAAGGTCTTATAAATAAATATCCCTTGTGCCTATCATGGCCGCCACCTCCTCCTCTCTCGTCCTCCGAAGTCATCTTAACTTGAAGGTTAAATTGGTGTGCCAGCTCATCATTAGCTGTTCTCTTATCATACAGGCAGGCCTGGATTGGGTGTTGGGTTACTCTCCCTGCACTGTATTCCTAGCAGTTATCTAGTTTCTTGTTGTTTTCCTCTTCCTTCAAGGCCATGTGCCTTTGCTGGACTCATTATAACAAAGCACCTTGAATACTTTGAAGCCATCTGGGTTTAGGAATGCCTTGTTTTCTAGCAAGGCAACATGGGAACTTCAGTTGTAAGAAGGCAGCAGCTTTTTGATACTCCCATTTTAAGATACAGAGCCAAGATTTAAATTCATTTATAAGCAGAATCCCCCTCTTTGTTATTAAATTATCCATTTCTTTCTTCAAACCATTGCAGTGTAAACCTAACAATCTTCTAGCAAGTTTCTCCTGGAAGGGACACAGTGGATAGTCTCATGTTGGAGTTTCCTCTGTTCTTCTTCTGTTCCTGCTCCTCTCCTGAGCTTCTCTGGCATGGCTTCATGTGTGTCTGTGTAACTGTAGCTGTTTGATTAAAATTCTGTGATCTCTCATCCCCAGCACTGAAGAAAAAGGTCAGGTCATAGCGTTGATTAAAATGCACACACCCTGGATCTGGTGTCCATAAAAATGTGGCATCCTTTTGACACCTCTTCAGCCTACCAGAAAGCCTTTGCCTGGAGTGAGCCTCTGTGCTGAGTTTCTTGACTGGCATGGGAGGGGTAGGGTGCAAGCCAGCAGGGATGGAAAACCCTTTGTGCTCAGAGAGCTCTCTAGGCCTGTGGGATGCTGAGAGACAGTAAGTTCTGGGGCTTGTGGTCCTCTCTAGCTAGTATTCTTCTCTGGCAAGAGTATGACCCAATCTAAGGCACTGAAACCTCAGCCCAAACCTGTGTGGTTGTTACATGATCATCCCTCCTTCCCAGCTGGCATAGCTCTCCTGTGGCACAGCCCACTTCACACTGACTTCAGAACTCTAATTCTTTTATTAATTTGTGTTTTCAGAACTGTTTTCACTGGTGGAAGTGGAAGTAGTGTTAGGTTTTTTTTTTATCTTTATTGTACTTTATTTTTATGTTTATTTTTATTACTTTACAAAGACTTAGGTTTTGTTATGGAATTTTTCTTTTTTTTTTTTAAAGATTTATTTATTAGGTATACAGCATGTATGACTGCAGGCCAGAAGAGGGCACCAGATCTCATTACAGATGGTTGTGAGCCACCATGTGGTTGCTGGGAATTGAACTCAGGACCTCTGCAGGAGCAGTCAGTGCTCTTAACCTCTGAGCCATCTCTCCAGCCCCTGTTACGGAATTTTTCAAACACAATTATACTTCGTTGTTTCTCTCCCCCGACTCCCCCACCCCCCATCTCCTCCCAGTTCCTTTATTCCTTCCCACACCCACCTCCAGATAGACTCAGAGTCTAGCTGTGTAGTCCAGGCTGGCCTTGTTAATCACCTTCCTTAGCTAAGAAGTGTAGTACCATTAAGTATCCTTAGAACCATTTTTCTATCACCACCCCCACCACCACCACCTTCTCCTCTGCCTCTGCAGCCTCCTCTTCCTTATCATTGATTGATTTTAGTTAGCATACAGAATGAAGGCTCTCGTTATGACATGACATATGTCTGTATTAGTATACTTCGTTCTTGTTCAGTTAGTCACTGACCGCCACTGTCCTCCCTCCTGCCTTGTTCTGTTCCCCCGTCTTCCCAAACAGTCCCTGCTCTCACATCACACATAGCCCAACACCCTCTCCTGTTTCATGCTTTCCCTTACAGCTCTCATAGTCTCTTCCATTTCCAGTCATGTATGTATGCATGTACACTTGCATAGATAAACATTACATATACATTTTATCTAAATTGTGCTATATTTTTGTCTGGCTTCTTTTGCTTTACATAGTGATTTTCTAGTTTCATTATTTTCCTTGAAAATGCCATGATTGCAGTCTTTTTCACAGCTGAGTAAATTTCCACTGAGTATATACACCACATTTTTTAAAATCTATTCTACAGTTGATGGATGTCTAGACTGTTTCCAGATCTTTGCTGTTGTGAATAGTGTGGCATTGAACATAGATATGCAGGTATCTCCATGGTGTGCTGACTCAGAGTCTTTTATGTATGTATCTAGGAGTGGTATACCTGCATCCTATGGTAGTTCTGGTTTTGTTTTTTGAGGGGCCTCCATATTCATTCTGTAATGACTGCACCCATTTATACTCCTCCCAACAATGAACAGGGTTCTGATTTCCCCACACCTCACCAGCGTGTGTTGTCATTTATTGTCTTGACACTGGAGTGGGATGGAATTTCCAGATGGCTGTAATTTGCATTTTGCTAATGGCAAAGGACATTGAAAGTATTTATTGGCCACTCGTATTTCTTCCCTTTGAACTGTCTGTTCACTTTATTCCATTTATTCACTTGATGATTTGGTTTTGTGATGTTTCGTTTTTGGAGGTCCTTTGGAGTCTAGGAAGTAATGCCCTGTTGGGTATGTATCTTGCTAACATTGTTTTCCTGTTTTGTGGGTTATCTCTTCATTTTGATGATTGTTTCTGTCCCTGTGCAAGAGCTTTTTAATTTCATTTAATCTCATTGATAATGCTTGGGGCTATTTTCTGTGCTATTGAGGTCTTTTCCAGAAAGTCCTTGCCTATCTCTATATTCTGAAGTGTTTTGTCTTTCTTAGCAATTTCAGAGTTTCGAGTCTTATATTAAGGTCTTTGATCTATTTTGAACTGATTTTTGTCTATGGGGAAAGTTGTAAATCTTGTTTCTTTCTTTTACATGTGGATATTCAGTGTTCCCAGCACCATTATTGAAGAAGATGTCATTTTTCCAATGTATCTTCTTGACATCTTGTAAGAGATCAGATGTCCCAGTTACATGGGTTTATTTCTGGGTACTTTATGAAGTTCCATTGGTCTGCTTTCATGGCTTTGCTATGCTGTTTTTGTTACTATGGCTTTATAGTATACTTTGAGATTATGTGTTGTGATACTTTCAGCCTTGCTTATTCTGTTCAGGATTGCTCTTGGCTTATGGGGGTATTATGTGCTTCTACATGAATTTTAGAATTCTTTTCTAGTTCTGTGCACAATGTCATTTGACTTTTTATGGGAATTGTATTGAATTTGTAGATAACTTTTTGTAATACAACTATTTTCACAATATCCTGCTAATCCATGAGTATTGGGGTCGTTCCGTCTTCTAGTGTTTCAGTTTCTTTCATCAATGTCTTATTTCATTGTAGACATTTTATACCCCTTTGATGAGGAAGGAAGTTAAATTATGAATGGAGCTTTCCCCCTTATTTCTTTCTTGGCAAGTTAGAGGTGTACAGGACTGTGTATTTCTGTGTTGGTTTTACATCCTTTTGCGAGGCAGAAAGCAGTTACCGGGTGCAAGAATTTTCTAAGTTGTCTTCATGGCCCCTCAAATTTAGGATCATATTATCTGTAAATAGAGATCATTTTACTTTTTTTTCTATTTGTATTCCTTTCTTTCTTTCTCTTGCCTATTTCTCTAGTTAAGATTTGAAACTACACTGAGGAAAAGTGGAAAGTGTGGAAAACCTTATCTTATTTTCAATTTTAGAGGATTTAGTGTAATGTTGGATATAGGTTTGTGATATATAGCCTTTATTATGCTAAGTATGTTCCTTCTATTTGTAGTTTATTCAGGGATTCCATTATGAAGGGACATGGACTTTTTCAAAGGCCTCTTCTGCATCTATCGATGGCCCTTTGGTTTCTGCCCTTACATAACTTACTGGCTTTATTACATCTGTATTTGTATATGTTGAACCATCTTTGCATGCCTGGAATGGAAACAGTTTGGTCATGGGTCATGGTATATGATTGTCTTCATTTGTTCTTGAATTTGATTTGTAAAGACTTCATTAAGAAATTTTGTGTCTATGTTCATCAGTGAATTTGGTCTCTAGCCCTTGGTTGGTGTTCTTCTCTGGTTTCGAGATCGTGGTAATGCTGGTTTTGTTCACTGCGTTCGGTAGCTGCCTTCCCTTTCCGTTCTATGGAACAGTTTGAGGAGCACTGGTGTTAACTCTTCCTTAAAATGTTAATAGAAATTGGCAGTGAATTCATCTGATCTGGGGCTTCTCTTTATGGCGACACTTCCGTTACTTCATCATTTCCATTGCTTTTTATGGATTTAAGTTGTTTTACATCTTGATCTAATGTTGGGAGGTCATATGTGCTGGGAATTTATCCATTATAAGGAGGCAGTTTCTAGTTTTCTATCCTCCCTGAACATCCAGAACTCTGATTCTTCAAAAACAGAAGTTACATTTTTTTTTTTAATTTTAATTTGGAATCAGAAGGGCTTACACTATAGCATGCATGTGGAAGTTAGAGGAATTAGTTCACTCCTTGCATCATGTGGGTTCCAGGGCTCAGACTCAGGTTGATGGCCTTGGCGACAAACACCCTTACCCTCTGAGCCAAGGTACCGAGGTGCCTGAGGAGGGAGAGAAGCTTTTATTTGTTAGCGTGGCTGGGGCTCCGCATTTGCTGTTTTGTCCAGTGGCACAGTCCCTTGTATGCTCACTTCCTGCTTCCAAGCTGTCCATCACAGCAGTACAGTCTCCTGTGCCCCAATAGGGTGATAGGCTTGTTGCTTGTGATAGTCTTTTTATTCCCTGTGTACCAGGGTGGTCAAGGCTTCCAAGTTTTGTCCTCTTCAGTGGAATAACCAGCCTAAGGCTTGAGAAGCCATCGGAAACCACTTCACCTCTACCTAACTTCAGGCTTGAGGCTTTGTTGTCAGGCTGCTCTGACAGTGTGAACAGTTTCGTGAGAAACCCATTAGAAGGTCCTCTTTTTTTCCCCTGTAGTAAATGTGTTGCTAAACCTGGATCTTCCCTGAGTTGAACTGTGGCCATATTCATTCTCTTTTCTAAGTACTCAGATTTACCTTCTGTCAACCACTGTCTTTTAATGCCACAGATAAGGTTTAGCAACTGTCTTAATGTGGCCCACATTCCTGATTTGTTTAAACAGCTTTAGCTGAAATTGGTTCTACACATCAAACAAACATTGCTTTAGCGTAAACAAAAACCTTTCCTTAGACCAGGTCTTCTCCAGTTTCTTCCCTGAGCCGTTTTCACCATTGTTAGTCTTCACAAGTCGCGTTTGTTTGCTTCTTGAAAGTTCGGTGTGGAGGAACAAGCCGCAGTCCTCCGAGGTCCCAGGCGATGGTGAAAGAGCCCAGCTCTGTGGGTGGAATGTGATCACTCTGCAAAGCAGACACCACGGCATGGTGCTGGACTCTGCAAAAGTAAAGGGCCTTGGGGTGAGATAGAGTTCTGCCCTGAAGATACCAGCTGATGTTCAAGTGGAGGACAAGCCGTAGAAGACTGACTTGTCTGCACAGTGCTGGTCAGACTCTGCTCTGTGTGTGATGAGATTGTTTCCATTGCCAGCCTCAGACAACTAAACCCAAGTCAACTTGAGTAGAAAGGGGCTCTGGAGGTAGTTCATCCAGTCAGTGCCTCTTTCCAGACCTGATTTTCCACCTTCTCACCTCATAGTCACTTCCTGCCATGTTGGCTCCAGTTTGACAGCAACATGTCTGCAGGCTTCTTCTTGTGTTTCTCCAGTCTTGAGACCTCTTCTTCCAAAATCCAGAAATGGGGCAGTGGAGGATGTTTGGTGTGGTGATATTGTGTTCCTCAATATATTGTGCACCTTAATAAACTTACCTGGGGTCAGAGAACAGAACAGCTGCTAGATAGACATAGAGGCCAGAAAATGGTGGCACACACACCTTTAATCCTAGCATTCTGGAGGCAGAGATCCATCTGGATCTTTGTGAGTTCCAAGCCACACTGGAAACAGCCAAGCATGGTGACACATGCCTTTAATCCCAGGAAGCGATGGCAGGAAGCAGAAAGGTATATAAGGTGTGAAAACCAGGAACGAGAGCCTGGTTAAGCTTTTAAGCTTTTGAGCAGCAGTTCAGCTGAGATCCATTCGGATGAGGACACAGAGGCTTCTGGTTTGAGGAAACAGGATCAGCTGAGAAGTTGGCTAGGTAAGGTTAGCTGTGGCATGTTCTGTCTCTCTGATCTTTCAATGTTTACCCCAATACCTGGCTCCGGGTTTGTTCTTATTAATAAGACCTTTTAAGAATCAAGCTACATCTGGCTCAACCCTGGGTTTCCACTTCCTCCATTAGCATTCTAGCTAGAGCTCTGCCTGTACCACAGGACTGAGCCTGAAGAAGGGCTGGTGATGATGATGATGGGAGCTGTGTGTTCATCCTGTGGATAGGAGCAGTGCCTCGAGGTGGTCAACACAAACAGCTGGTAGCTTCCCAGAAAAGAACGCAAATCAGTGCCTTCTATCTTTGCTACTGTTTGCCTATTGCAGTTGACCCTTGCTGAGTCAACAAGTGAGAACCTTAATGGTTGTGTAGGAGCTTGAATGCCTCTATAACTAATTATATATTGTTTGCTTATGTGCCTAAGACGATCACCAACTCCCCCTGGCCCTTGGGTGAGTTCTTTCTTTTCAGTCTAAGAAACCGACACACGATACTCTCAATATCTGTCTGTGTCATTGTCTTCTTAGCTCTTACTAAAAATGTTTAATTGCTTGGTTATGATTTTCCATCATACACAGTGGATGCTGCTCTTACTCCAGGATCTGAATATTTGTTATATCTGCCTAAAACATGTAACCTGGCCTGGACTGCTATCCTAGCAGGACCTCAGCTCTACGACTTCCATTTTCTTAGCTTTCAGAATGCTCTGGAGATACCAGGGTGTGTTGGGAACTAGTTAGGCCAGGCTTTTCTCACCTTTCTCACCCCCTGTCTATAAAGTTGCCAAAGGAGAATTGAGTGGGGAAGTCACTGTCCTTGTTGGTCTATCACAAGGACATTGTAACCACCACCTTCTTGTTCTGGTCCACAGGTCGAGTTTGAGTGGCTGAGGCAGTTCTGGTTCCAAGGAGATCGAAACAAAATTTGCACTGATTGGTGGTGTGAACCCATGACTCAGTTGGAGGAGCTGTGGAAGAAGATGGAGAGTGTGGTAAGTGCATGAGGTCTGACCACGTTTTCTGGGGTCCTGCACTGTGCAGATCTTCAGCTGTCTAATTGTCACAGGCAAATGTGTATGGTATCAGTCTGTGTGATTGTGTTAGGTCGTTTCCCGTAAGGTAATGGGAGCAGCTCGCCTGCAATGCTGTCCCTAAAGCCTCAGCTCATTTCCGAAACATTTCTGATATTCTTCATGGAAGGCCCTCTGCTAGACATGAGCTGAGACACAGCAGGAGAACAGGACGCCAGCAGTATCCAGCGTTCATTTGTTTTTATGCTCCAGCCACTATCCAGAGGGTTTTCCTCCCACAGTGGATGTGGACAGTGTTGTGATCCCTAACTCATAGATGTGAAATCTGAGGTATAGAGAAATCAGTGCTTGTCCAGGGTCACTCAGTAGATGATTGAGATGGAGGGGCAGGCTGCCAGGTTGCCAAGTGCATGCATTTAGTCACCATAACCTAGCAGTTTAGGAAAGAGAGAAATGTGGATGCCACCATATATTACCGTAGCTAAAATAAAACCATGCAGTGAAACCTAAAAAAAAAAAAAAAAAAAAAATCGTGGGCTGGCCAGATGGCCCAGAATGTAAAAGCAGTTGCCACCAAACCTGGCAACCTGGGTTCTATCTCAGGGACCCACATCATGGAAGGAGAAAATGGACTCACTGTCAAGTCGTCCTGACCTCTGCACGTTCACCATGGTTCAGATCAGTATCAGGGTCAGGTCATTACTTCTGGAACTGTTGGGAAGGTGCTGGTCTGGTTAGAGGCATGTGGAGAAGAGCGGATGGGGCGGGCTATCTGGGGAGGAACATTAGGTCTTGGGACTGTAAAAACAAGATCAGAAAGCAGGGCATTTATGGTATGTAGAACATGGACTTTATCAGCTAGATGGCAGGCAGAAGCCGCTTGATAAGCCTTCACTGGGATAGCGATAACAACAGTAAATGCTTGCATGGTATTTTTATGAGTGCTAAAGATTGCTGTCACTTAATGTTCACGATGACCTTGTGATAGGGATAGGCTTGACTTTTGTCTCACTTTTACATACGAGGAGATAGGAGCCCAAAGGCCTTATGTAACTTTCCCAAGGTCACCAGCTAGTAAGTGGCAGAGCTGGGATTTGAACTCTAGAAGGCTTGCTCCAGGCTGCTTGCCTTTTGTCGGCTCACTGATCTGCCTGCAGACACTTGAATTTGGAATGTAGAGGAAAGGTGATAAAAGCCTGCTGACCTCTGGAGAGTGCCACTTCACAGATTTGAAGTGTGCTGAGAGCAGTGAGCTCATCTCGGATGCACGGGGATTGCCAGTCCCCACACATAATGTTTTCAGACAGCTTTGTGGACCTAGAGTTGACATACAGGAGACTAAACAAGCATAATGTATATAGTTTGGTAGGTTGAAAGATAAATATGCACCTATGAAGCCAGAGCCAGAGCCCATGCTGAAACCTGTCACCTCCAAAGGAGTTCACTTGGCATGCCAATTTAGTATTACTGTTTTGATAAAGATGTGAACATAGTATCTTCTCTAATCCCAGTTTTATAATAATGAAAACACCAAGTTACAAATATGAAGGCCTCAGCTTAAGAATGTGGACCAGAATGCATATCTCTAAGAACTGACATCTCTGAGATCCTTTGCAAGGATCAGTGTCTGGGAATGGAACACTATTACCCTTTTAATGTATTAGTAGTCTCAAAGATAGATTTCCCCAAAGCCCTGAGCATTGTATTGCCAGGTTGGAGGTGATGAAAAGTTCCTTTCTGCCTGGCTAGCTCTGGTCAAGCCTGGGAGACAATGCTGTTTTTATAGGATATGCACAGATGTTTGGATAGCGCCCATTTTACATATGCACTTAGACTCCTGTTTGCTGAGGCCTAATTCTTAGACATCAGCCTGACTTGAAATTGTAATTTGATTAAGTTATAAATTAAGACTTAGAAACAATAAGAACTCAGTAATTTTGTAAAATAATTTTTAAAAAGTTTTTATTGCTTTAATTTTAGGAATATTTTCCCCCAAGTAAAATTTTTAGTATTGTGATCACACTAGTGATGTTCATTATTAATTCATTGAAAAGGTGTGAGTGTGGATATATGACAGTGTGTCCATATGTGTATTACACACATTTGGTAG
>CABHPQ010171403.1:32263-54046 GCA_902168405.1 Peromyscus aztecus | reverse complement strand
CCTGACCCCTCTCACCTGCGTCCATCACTGAGCCCTCTGGCCCAGCCACCTTCCCCCAGGGGCATTCTCTTCCCTCCCCCACCCTGCACAGTCGGGCACAGCTGAGGAGCTTGGCAGTTCCTCCAGCCCCACAGTAATGGGAGCCAGCTGTGAGAGGGTTCTCCTTGGCCATCCTTCACAAATGCGGCCTCTTCTGCAACAGCCAGTGCTCAGTGAGGCGCCTGCTCAGGCTCTGCCCCGGGCTTACTCCAAGGGTCCCCCCTTTTCCTTGCAGCACCCACCCTCTGCCCCGCCCATGCACACAAAATTCCATCAGCACTTACTGCAGTAATTGGGAAACACATACAAGCTGTGCTCAGGGCCCTCATTCCTTCTCTGCCACTTAGGTTAGAGAAAGAGCGGCCTCCTGCTGTATTTACAGAATCCCACCGTTCCTTTCCATGTTGCCCAGAGCAGAATTTTTTAAGGTAGTGACTGGGCTGGAGCAAGAGGCGTGAGGTACCTGATAGCTTCCTGCCTGTCTGTCTGTCTGTCTGTCCTGTCTGGGTGCTCTGTGCTCCCTCCCTCCTGTCCAGCTAACTAGGTGTTACTGATAACCAGGTGTGGGAATGTTTGGTCCTCAGCTGTGATGAAGGCTCTTGTAGGAAAAGTAACTGCTTAGGACCCCCAAGACCAAGTTCTCAGCACAAAGGAGATTTATTTGCCCCAGAGGGACAGAGGGCAGGGAATAAGAGACAAAGACGGGAGATGGAGGATGAGGGAGAAGGGGAGGAGAGCAAGGGGAGGGGAACAGACCTTGGAGGCTAGCTTCGGGAATGTAGTCTAACGATTTTAGCCAGGCAGAGGGAATGGGGGAGAAGAACCAGACCTGCCAGAGTCACGTGCTCCAGGCGGCTGCTGCCCTTCAGCTCTCACCATTAAGCAGAGAAAATCCTGAACGCTCCTTTCAAGAAGTGGTGGCGAGCAGCAGTCCTTACCTATGTGGCCAGCAGGTTACCCCATTGCATCCTCCTCAGAACTGGATACAGGGCTGGGATGTAGCATGCATGAGGCCCTGGGTTCAGGCCCTGGTACTACGAGGCAGAAAGAAATTGAATACAGTTGTCTTTAGCTCAGAGCATCTAATTCAGAGTGGATTTCAGCCTTCTTTCTGTAACCCTCTTCGTGGATGGCGATTTTTCCTTACCTCCATCCTCCCCTTCCCTCCTTGGTTTGCAGTCAGTGCAGCTGAAGTCCCCGCCTCCCAGAAGTCCCTGCTGGCCCAGGCTTTACAGGCCTCACAAGGACTGTAGCAGCAGGGAGAGAGCAGCATTCTTCTGAGGATGAGTTCAGGAAAGGACAGTTGGTCTTTTTTCTGATTTGGGGAGAAGGACTCCTGTGGCAATGACGGGGAAAGCACACAGGCCGCCCTCCCCTGTGCCTGTCTCTCTGAGTCTCCTTCCTCTCCCCGCCCGCCTTCTACCCCTAGTACCCCTCGGCCCTGCTCCTTGACCCCCACTCACTTGCCTTCCTGGACTCCTGATCCATAGCTGCCCTGGAGTTGAAACTTGGCAGGGCTCAGTGTCTTTAGCTACAAAATTCCAAAGCAGGTAAAGCCCAAACCAGGTGTGTCATCCTAGAACTCTGGAAGGTGACCCAGGAGGGTCTCCAGTTTACGGTCAGACCTGTTCCTAAAAGTGAATGTGAATGCTATCACCAGGATTGCTTACAGATCTAAATCATGGGACTCTAAAACTTCCCTGGAGTCAGAAGCGCTTAAACGGCTGGGTATGGGGGTGCATACCTCTAATCTCTGCACTCCCTCAATCCAGCACTGAGAGGTGGAGTCATGAGGATCAAGAGTTCAAAATCATCCTCAGCAACATGGTAAATTTGAGCCAGACTAGGACCCTTGAAAGCCTTTCTTTTAAAAAATAAATAATAATAATAATAATAATAATACCAGGCGGCAGTGGCACACGCCTTTAATCCCAACACTCGGGAAGCAGAGCTAGGCGGATCTCTGTGAGTTCGAGGCCAGCCTGGTCTACAGAGCAAGATCCAGGACAGGCACCAAAACTACACAGAAAAGCCCTGTCTTGGGGGGGGGCAGGGGGAGGCCCTAGGTGCCGTCCTTTGTACTGGTAGGTTAAAAAAGGAAACCATTGCTTGAGATTGCTTTGACGTGTAAGGGGCTGTGAATGTAGTTTGGTTGCTAGAGTGCTTGCCTAGGATTCACAAGGCCCTGATCCTCATTGATCCCTAGAACCTCATAAATGGGGCCTGGGGTGTACACACAGACCTATAATCCCAGCACTCAGAGGGTAGTAGTTGAGGGTCATGCTGGGAAGTTACATAGAGAGTTCAGGGACACCTTGGACTGCATGAGACAGCTCTTTCTTATAAAAGAACTTTATTTGCTGGTCATTTCTGCAATGCTGGGCACGGAACCTATGACCTCATGTGTAAAGTTCTTTCATAATAGTTACCCAGGGCTTAAGTCAGTCCCTGTAGCTGTTTCTTATGGCATCGTTTTTTGTTTGTTTGTTTGTTTGTTTTGGTTTTGGTTTTTTGAGACAGGGTTTCTCTGTGTAGCTTTGGCACCTTTCCTGGAACTCACTCTGTAATCCAGGCTGACCTCGAACTCACAGAGATCCACCTGGCTCTGCCTCCCAGTGCTGGGATTAAAGGCATGTGCCACCACCGCCCAGCTCTTATGGCATCTTAAAGTGTCTCCTATGAGCCACGCTGGGGCCAAGGGATGTAATACACTAGACAGAGGCAGTGATGTTTTTAAACTCACCTAAGCACACATTGTTTGGAGTATACTCCTCCCAGCCCCTCTTGCTCTCTTTCCACCCCTCCTCCCATCTCCCACCCGTTAGTTGTCCCCCAGACACTTTTATTTCTACTTTCATGTCGTACATACATGCATGATTTTTATGTGTCTACATAAAATCTAGAAACCACAAGCAAAACATATTTGTCTTTCTGTTTTTGGCTCAGTTCTTTAATATGATTATCTCCGGTTGCATCCATTTTCCTGAAAAAGATACAACTTCATTCTATATGGCTGAAAAAAAAAGGGGGGGCCAGGGAGTCTTAATTTCAGTGATTAAGAGCACTTTTTGCTCTTACAGGGGACCCAAGTTCAGTTCCCAGCACCCTATAGTGGCTCACAACTGTCCATAACTCCAGTTCCAGGGGATCTGACTCCAGAAATAAAATTTAAAATCTAAAAAATAAAAAAATAATAAAAAGATTTGTAGGCCCCCATTGTATCTCTACCACAGTCTCCTTGTCTGTTCCTCTGTTTTGGACAGAGATTAACTCTACAGCCTAGCTCTTGTCAGTAGGGCTCAGTAGATATCCAAGTGCAAAGGTCTCTGTGAAATGTTGCTTTGGAGCCCTTTGGGTCCGTGCATGGCGGGGACGAGCTGGTCATGTGGTGGAGGTATTGTTAGCCTTTTGAGAAACCTCATACTGACTTGTACAGCAGGTGACTTTTCTGCCAACGGTGTAAAAACAGTTCCCTTTGTCCAGATTCTTACAGCATTTGCTATTTGGGGTTTTGTTTGTTTTGTTTTGTTTTTTTTGAGACAGGGTATCTCCATGTGTCCCTGGCTGTCCTGGAACTCACCATGAAGACCAAGGCTGGCTTTGAACCCACAGAGAGCCATTCTTACTCCTGAGTGCTGAGATTAAAGATGTGTGCCACTACACCCGGCTGTTATTAGGGTTTTTTTTTTTTTAAACAATTTTTTGTTTATTGTTTTATGTGTATATTAACATACATGTGCATTGCACATATGGTCATCAGAGGAAAGCTCTGGGGACCTGTTGTCTCCCTTCACTGTGGGTTCTGGAACAAGCTCATCTTGTGGGCAGGTGCTTTGCCATTTTTTTTTCTTATGACTGCCGCTCTGACGGGGGTAAGAGGGAATCTCAGTGTAGTTCTGCTATCTCTGATGGTTAGGGAAGCTGAACACTTGTAGGTGTGTTTGTTTGTGGTCATTTGAGAACAGGATGGATCCCAGCCCTTCTCTCTGGCCCCCGCTGTGGAAGCCCCACCATTAGCCACACTGAACCGGCCCTTTCTTTCTCTGTGTCCCCGCAGCACACTGTCCACGTGCTGCCACGCGATGGTGGCCCTCATCTACCCCTTCAGCTGGCAGCACACCTACATCCCAGTGTTACCACCGGCCATGATTGACATAGTGTGCTCACCCACACCCTTCCTCATCGGGCTGCTCTCCAGCTCGCTGCCACTGCTCAGGGAGCTGCCACTGGAAGAGGTGAGCCCCGGGTCCCTGCACCCGCCTTCCTCAGGGCACACAGACAGGAGGAAAGTCCTGGGCAGAAGTGGGAAGATGTGACAGGTCCTTCCCAGAGTCTCCCATCAGTCAACCCCTTGGTGACTGTAAGCACCATTTTCCCCTCTCAATGAAATGGCCTGTATAAGCAGCCCTTTAGAAGCCCTGACATCAGACATAGCCATCTGCCCCATCCTCCTGTCTCCCCACACTGATCAGAGAAAGAAAGCAGTAACTGGAGTGTGTGTTTGGACTGATGACAAAGAAGGCAGGGACTTAGTTATGTCATTGAAAAGACATGGGGTGTGGCTGGCAAGATGGTTCAGTACCCAGCCCGACAACTAACTGAGTTCAGTCCCCTCAGAGGTACGTCTTGGAAGGAGAACACTGACTCCTGAAAGGTGTGCTCTGGCTTCCACGTGTATGCTGTGACGCACGCAAGCATGCAGACAACAATAAAGGAAGAAAGGGAAAGGGGAGGATTGGAGGCCACAGGGAAGTGACTCTGTCGCAGAGTAGCCGTCTACCATGCAGGAGCCCCTAGGTCCAACCTCCAGCACAAGAAACATAATGGTAATTAATGAAGGCTAGAATTAAAGAAAGGAAAAATAAATCTACACAGCTGCGTGTGGTGGTCACACTCATGTGCCCCAGCACTTTCCAGCCAAGGCAGGAGGATCTCAAGTTTGAAGTCAGCCTGGGCTACATAACAAGACACGCAAAATAAAACCACAATATAGTCATAATACCACCCAGGATTTTATAGATCAGTGCGCAAGGCAGGAAGTGCTATGTGGTACCTCTGCAGTTATTCGGTCCCTTCCTGGCCTGCCCTGTGTATCTGGGACTCCAACAGTCACCAAATTCTGCTCAGCTTTGAACTTGGTGAGGATGCTGGTCCATCTGCCCTCCATTATCCCAGGACTGGGGGTGCTGGTCCTTTCATTGTGTGAAGGCAAGGAGTTTATGAGGGTCTCTCAACATGGCAGAGCCTGTTTCCAGCTGTGGCCAGGCAGGCCATCCAACCTCTGTTCTTCCTCTGTCACAGCCGGCCCCCTAGGCTAGGGTCTGCATGGGGGTCCATTCTCAGAGTCAACACATAAGCGTGCCCTTAAGCTTTGCACATGAGGCATCTCGCTCATACCACCCTGTGGCCCTACATCTCAACCCACACTGAGGAGAGAGGTGCTCCCTCCCCAAAACTGTAACTAACAAAGGCACAGAGCCTGTAGCCTGACAGTGTCCCCCAGGCCGCACACCTAGTCTCCCCCTTATCCCTCTGGGAACTGGTAGGTTCAGTGAGCAGCTCAGGGGTAAAAGGGTGAATCCCCAACACTGAGTGGACAGAGTTAAGTAGACCTCCAGAAAGTAGGGGCATCTTACATCTTTTGTCCCCCACCTCAGTAGCCCATAAACAGACAAACAAAAAGAAACAGAGAAGCTCTGCCACAGTCAGAACAGGGCTGAGAATCCAGCTGCTGACACATGTGTCCTGGCCTTCATTACCAGTGTAGGACACCCCTCAGTCCATGTCAGAACACACATACACATACATGTTCTCTCCATCCCCAGCTGCCTTCAGTACTGAGGAAGAAAACTCCACCTCCACTTTTCTCCCCAAGCCCTAATGACAGTACCCACCCACCCCTTTTCCTCTGTCCTGCAGGTTCTTGTGGTCGATCTCATCAATGACCGGTTCCTCAGACAGGTGAGTAGGAAGCCAGCTCAGCTGCTTCTCCCATGCCTTCGCTTCTGCCAGAGGCTTCACCTCCAGCTCTGGAAAGGCTCCCTAGCAAGCCTGGACATGCTAGCCCAGCTGGACACTGGAGAACCAGGCTGAGGGCAGCCGAGGATGAGGCAGCAAAGAGAAAGGCTTTAGCCAAGACTGGTTTCCACCTGGACAAGCATAAAAGGGCCTCGACCAATGAATAGTCGGGACACGGGCTGGAGAGATGGATTAGCAGTAAAGAGTTCATGCTGCTCATATGGGCTTGTAAAGAATTGGACTTTGTTTCCCAGCACCCACGTCAGGCAGCTCACCTTCAACAACATCTTCACAGGGATCCAACAACTCTGGCCTCCTCAGGCACTAAACTCACATGCACAGACCCACGCATGGACATGGACATACACTTAAACATCATCTGAAAAGATAAATCTCAGGTTTTTTAAAAAGGACACAGGAGAGCTGAGTCAGAGGTTAAGAGCATTTGCTGTTCTTGCAGAGGACCAGGGTTCAGTTCCCAGCAAAACATTCATACACATAAAATTAAAATAAGTAACTTTTATTTTAAAAAAAAGAAGAAGACCCATCGAGGCATGGTAGTACCTCCTTGTAATCCTAGCAGGGAGGAGGAGGAGGCAGGAGGATAGAGGGTTCCAGGAGACCCTGTCTCAAAAACAGACAAAAGCAAGTTATGGCTTGTATATGTAAGTCCAGCCTTGAGAGGAGGAGGAGGAGGAGGGTTGCCTTAAATTTAAAGCCACCTGGGCCACACAGTGAAATAGTGAGTTCAGAGGCAGCCTGGGATATAGAGACCTTCAAAAATAAAAATAAAATAAAATTTTAAAAAATCATGAAGGAGTGAAGACACAAAATTATACACATTTTTTTCACTTCACTTCTTTTCTGCTTGTTTGTTTTGGTACTGGAGAGGGAGCCCGGGCCTTGCACATACTAGACAAGAAACTACCAATGAATCCTTCCCTCAGCCTGATTCTATTTTTTTTCTAAGAAAAGTAAGAGAAGGACAAAAGAAACAAGTAGAAAGAGAACTGTATGTGTGCACATCTTAAAAATATTGACATGATGGGGCTGGAGAGGTGGCTCAGCAGTTAAGAGCACTGGCTGTTCTTCCAGAAGACCCGGGTTCAGTTCCCAGCAACCACATGGCAGCTCACAACTGTCTGTAACTCTAGTTCCAGGGGATCTGACACCCTCACACAGACATTCATGCAGGCAAAACATGAAATAAAAATAAATTAAAAATGTACGTGTTGTATATATTGACAGGAGCTGGGTATGGTAGTGTACGTCTTTAATCTCAGCACTCAGTAGGCAGAGACAGGTAGATCTCTGTGAGTTCAAGGCTAGCCTGGTCTACATAGTAAGTTCCAGGGCTATATAGTAAGAGCCTGACCTCCCAAAAACATTGACAGGAAAACCTACCAAAACATTAGGCATGTCTTAGGAGGAGCCTAGAAACAGATGGAATAATTTAAAATGGCTTACAGACATTCATGACAGTGCTGGTACTGGTGGTTTTGGATGACTGTTTTGGTGGTGGTGGTGGTGGTTTTCTTGTTTAGATGTTGCCTTTTGAGCCAGGATCTCACTGTAGCCCAGGCTAGCTTACTGGGATTACAGACTTCCGACACCATGGCCGGCACTTTGGTTGTTTCTGTACTGGTCATAGTATTTTCCTTACAAGAGAAACAAATACACCTTTATTTTTGATTGAGTATGATGTCACCTGCACCGCCAGCTCAGGCTGCTGTCACTTCGCAGGCCCAGCTGCAAAGGCAGCTTCACAGGTCACTGATTACCCTCCCTAGCCAGGGCTCCATGGGTACTGGCTGCCCTTCAGGATAGGGGCAGTGGGAAAGAGCACCTAAGAACCCACAGAGCACCAACACTTTCACAAGAGAACTGTATAAATTTAATCTCTAAGACAAGGTCAGTACTGATTGGTGGCCCATCTTACAAATGGAGGCTCTGAGGCTCTCACAGCTTATAAGAGCTAGAATGGGGATTTGAACCTCAAATTTCTGACTCTAAGCATATCCTTTTTTTTTTTTTTTTTTTTAGATTTTATTTTATTTTTTTTTAAAGTTTATTTATTTATTTTTTTCCACAAAACAATTGCATTTTTAACATAGAACAATACATGAGTCACCAGCATATATGCAAACACAAAACTGCATCTTGAGTCAAGGTAGAAACAATAAATAGAACAATACATGAATCACCAGCATATATGCATACACAAAACTGCATCTTGAGCTAGAATGGGGATTTGAACCTCAAATTTCTGACTCTAAGCACATCCTTTCTACTATACTAGGAGCTAAAGGCATGTAAGATGGCTCCGTGGGTAAAAGGCTCTTGCCCGAGCCTAATGACCTAAGTTCAAGTCTCAGGACCCACATGGTGAAATAAGGGAACCATACATACTCACACACACACACATGCACACTCACTAATAAAACAAAAAAAGCTCTGGGCAGTGGTGGCCCATGCCTTTAATCCCAGCACTGGGGAGGCAGAGGCAGGAGAATCTTTGATTTTGAGGCCAGTCTGGTCTACAGAGTGAGTCCCAGGCTAGCCAGGGCTACACAGGGAGGCTTTGACACACACACACACACACACACACACACACACACACAAAGTTCAAACTATGAACTGAGCTGCCTGCCCAGAGATGGGACTGGCACATGGCTGGCCAGGCGTAGCTGTACCCACCTGCATCTCCTGCCTTACAGATGGAGGACGAGGATTCCATTCTGCCCCGGAAGCTTCAGGTAGCCCTGGAACACATTCTGGAGCAGAGGAATGACCTGGCCTGTGACCAGGATGGAGGCCCGCTGGACTGCGTGCATGGTAAATGCCAGGACTTGAACAGCTGGCTGGTTGAGTGAGAAAGTAGGGGCATGAGGAGAAAAAGTGGGGTTCAACCTTCCATTTGGATTTCATTCCAACAATAATTGTGGGAATTTCCCCCACTTTCTCCATCTAGGTGCTAAAATACCTCTAAAAGGGGGCAAGGCCAACTTTAAGTGCCCTTTCTCTTGGCTGGTCCCAGGTGGGCAGAAGCTGTGGAGGGAAGTAGCTGTTGCTGTAGTCAATAACTGACTGTCCTGGGCTCTGGCCCTCCAAGCTTACTCTTACGGCCTTTGTCCCCCTTTGCTCAGGCCCTGAGTCCAGCCCCTTGAATGAGGTGGTATCAGAAGCCTTTGTCCGATTCTTTGTGGAGATTGTGGGCCACTACTCCTTGTTCCTGACTTCGGGCGAGGAGAGGAGCCTGCAGCGAGAGGCCTTCCGAAAAGCTGTCTCCTCTAAGAGCCTGCGACGCTTCCTGGAGGTCTTCATGGAGACCCAGACTTTCCGTGGCTTTATCCAGGAGCGGGAACTACGCAGGCAGGATGCCAAAGGTTCGAACACCGAAACCTTGCCGGGACAGGGAGGGCAGAGGCGCTGGGCTCTGAGTGGCTGAAGAGCATGGAGGAAGAGGTAGACAAAGATGCAGGCAGTAACAGCACTCCAGCCTCCACAGGAGCTGCCATCACGCCACACCTGAACAGTGAACGTGGCCTACTCGGCTTCCCCTGTCCCTCCTGCTTCTCTGCAGTCCCCTCTGCTCCCCCCTCTGCCCTTCTTCCTGCCCGGAGACTGTAGAGGGATAAAGATTCAGGAGACTCTGGCCTGGGGCCTGGGGCCTGGGGCCAGCACTGCAGAATCTGGACATCCTGCCTCAGTTACCATCCATGCCAGCCTTTCTTCTCCCTCCCCCTTCTCTGAATTCTTCTCTCTTCCTTCTCCCTGTCCCCGTCTGCATAGGCGCCATCATGCTTCTAGGGAGAAAGGGAGCCAGGAACACGAAATGACGGAGACACCGTCCCAGCCCATTTTGTCCATTGTCTTGGACGTTCTGGGGATCTAAAATCTAGGAATGCTGGTAAAGACGGTTTTGATGGGAGCTAAACCTGGGCAGGGAAAGCACTTACCTCTGCAGCATGGCTACACAGAGCCCAGAAGGTTCCAAAAGAGCAGCTGGCCCCACCCATGGGATTTCTCTGGTGTTAGGAACTCAGCTCAAAGCCCTGCATTCCCATAGCCATTTCCCCGGGAGAGACAGGCAGCCATACTTGAGGCTCTGATAAAGATTTGATTAGAGGGTGTGAGGATAGGCCTCATTCTAGGTCTCTCTTCAGAAGAGCTGTCAGGTACATTTCAGCCAGGGTTACAAGTCACTATTGGTAAGAAAGGTAGCAGGAGCCGGAGGTGGTGAAACACGTCTTTAGTCCCCGCACTTGGGAGGGAGGCAGAGACAGGTGGACTTCTAAGTTCAAGGCCAGCCTGGTCTACAGAATGAGTTCCAGGACAGCCAGGGCTACACAGAGAAACCCTGCCTCAAAAAACAAGATAGCAGGAATGAAATGGGATCTCATGTGAGTGGGCTTTACAACTTTCCACAGACAGCTATTATGGGAGGGAGAGGGCAATTATAAGGACAGTAAAAATCCTATAAACCTCATGCTTGCAAGCATGTTTATAGGCAGAGCTGCATCTCAGGAGCAAGGCTTCCCTTTCCCGTTCTAGCCAGGAAGGTTTGTGCAGACGCACAAAGACGAGGATCTAAAATGTCCCGGGTGTCTCTCGTCACCAGGTCTGTTTGAGGTCCGAGCCCAGGAGTACCTGGAAACCTTGCCCAGCGGAGAGCACAGCGGAGTCAATAAGTTCCTCAAGGGTCTGGGTAAGGCCTGGATCCCTGTCAGCAGCCTCAGATCTACTGTCTCCCCAGAGCCAGGAATCCTCAGTGACACAGGAAGCTGGCACTAGACTGACTGCCTCTCTTAATCTGTCCCTAGGCCCTCGGGTGGCCTCACTGTCATCCTTGCCACAGTCTGAGTCTTCTGGGAACCCAGTAGAGGAAGTAGTCCTGGGGCCAGACAGGGAGTGATGTAGGCAGGACTCCACCCAGCCTGCAAGTTCCCCTGGGTAGGGAAGTAAGAAGCGAAGCACCAGGGCTACAGTTTAATCAGCAGGAAGGTCCTCATGAGACAAAGAGAGCGCAGGTTTGGCAGTCGTGCATACTGGCACCCTCAGCATTTGGGAGGTGAAGGCAGGAAAATCAGGGGTTCAGTGACCAGCAAGATGGCTCAGCGGCTAAAGACAGCACACAGGCCCGAGGACCTGAGTCCAATTCCCAGATCCCATGTAAAGGTGGGAGGAGAGAACTGACCCCACAGAGTCGTCCCTTAACCCCCACAAGTGTGCTGCGACACCAGCTTTCCTGTACCCTTCCTTCGTCTCTCCCTCCCCTCTCTCCCCAATAAGATGTTCTCACTTTCTTTTTTAGGGAATAAAATGAAGTTTCTCCACAAGAAATAAACATCATCTTGGCTCAAGGGAAAACCTCTCCACTGGGACCACACATTTCTAACAGTTCTGAGAGGCTGTGGGCTGAAGGCAGTCCCCAGCCCCAGCTCCTCCCAGGATGGGGCCTGTGAACTTGGCAGGTGGCAGAAGCTCAGGATAGCCCTGGAAGGAACCTGCCACCATGCAGCTGTTCTTACTGTGGTTGGTTCTGGGGTCTTTATATCTTAGACATTAAAAGAGAAGAAAGGTGTTTGGGTCTTCCTTCTGTCTTGCCAGGGCTGAGAAAACTCTCTCCTGCCCTACCTCATCTTTTCTGGGTCAGCCGGTTGACAGCTGTGGAACCAGAAGAAGGGAGAAGATCGGAAGAGTGGCCACCACAGAAGTCATCTTAGATGTGGCTGCCCACGATCCCGGTTATTCCGGACTGGTCTATGACGCCACCTGGTGGCAGAGACTGTGGACTTCACTGTTCTTGACTGGGGGTTTTTTGCTCCTTCAAAGGAAGTCACTTAGAACTGTTCTTGCCCAAACAGCCTGTGGCTTTTAGGGACACATAAAAAGAGGAAATCTTGTTAATTGTTAACAAAATGTTCTTAGGGTCCCGAAATGTCTGTTTCCTGTGGCCTAACCATGACATTTCGACCACTGCTGTGAACCTATTCCTCATAGCCGACCTAGATGGGAGGGGCTTCTGTGGTTGTTCTCTCATTGAGAGGGAGGAACTGGAGGTGGTCACAGTCAGCTGACCTGTGGGGGCCTGTGGGAGTCTGCAAGAGCCCTGTGTGCAGCACAGGACAGTTCTCAGGCTGGCCTCAGGCTACCACCCCAGGACTGCTGGGCCCCCAGTGGATGCCACAGTGAGTAACTACTTCTGGATCACCTGGTCTGGAGAGGGGCAGGATTAACAGGGGTGTGTGGCTGGCGTTGGGGGAAGCCTGAGTAAGAACGTGAGCTTGGGGGCTCACACAGGCACCTCAGTTTAGTTAACTTTACTGATAGCAATATTCTGTGTATTTTTATATTGCCCCTAAGTGATCACTTTTAGTATTTTGGAATATACATTCTTTTCTAACTTATTTTCTATTATACTGTTTTACTTAAGAACTCCAAGTGAATGAATAAATAAATAATAAATAAATATCTTTATCAACATTCCTAGTGAGTGTATAATATTTTATGAAGGTTTTTGTATTCGACTTAAGCAAAAACAAAAATAAATTTGGGGAAATGTGCTAGACCACGTGCATGAAGAGGCTTTTTCAATGTTCTTTATATTAAAAGGGGAAACACGCTGCGTGAGTAGAGAATCGGACCAGCGAGGTGGTTCCTCAGGTGACGGCTCCTCAGCCTGGCAGCCCGAAGTCAATCTCCACAGACCACATAAGGGTGGAAGGAGAGGACGACTCCACAGAGTTGTCCTTTGACCTCCACGTGTGTGTGCCCCCTGGGGCACACACACCTTGTACACGCACACATCACACGCTTTTTTTGAATACTTTAAAGGATTGGTGAGTTGACTTTTAACATATCCATAAGATAAGAAGGACAAAATGGCTTAGCCATTGAAATGCCTGGAACCACCAGGCCTGTCCCCTGAGTTTGATCCCCAGGACCCACATGGCGGAAGAAGAGAACCAGCTCCCACCAGGGTCCTCTGACTTCCGTATGTGTCATGCCATGTGCTTGTGCACACGTGCAAACATACAAGTGAAGTAAAACATTTAATTAATGTGTATATTACTCTATTATATATTAAATATACTATAGGAAGTACACATGCAGGTCATGAGAATATTGTCCGATCAAGTGCGCAAATAACAAAAACTATTAGCTGAGCCTGGTTCCAATTTATTGGAACATGAATGCCCTGTCCAAATACCTTCCCTCACACTTTTGTAAGTTGAAAGAAAATCAACTAGCATTACCCATGGTGTGTAAAGCAGCAGATTAGACCAGGAAGCGTTGGAGGGAAAAAAAAGAAAAAAACAGTAGCTTTGCAATGACTGCTCACAGTCAGGGGCCGGTTCTGTGTTCCTGCTTCTTTGTTTTGATGGAGAGTGGGTAGTAATATTTATTGTCTTGCTGGCCTTGAATTTGCCACAATCCTTCTGCCTGAACGTTCCCGGTCATAAAGTCACAGGCATGCACCCCCTGACCATGGGGCAGATTTAGATAGACAGTGCCCTTAGTTGAGAAGCAGGACCGCTGGAATGCATGATGTGGGGGATGATGTCAGAGCCCCCTAGTCTTTATATCTTGCCTTCTGAGGCTCGTCCAAAACCATCCTATAGTTCCTATTAAAAGGTACACATTTAATCCCAGCACTCAGGAGGCAGAAGCAGATGGATCTCTGAGTTCAAGGTCAACCTGGTCTATAGGTCGAATTCCAAGACAGCCAGGGCTACACAGAGAAAACCATCTTCAGAGTGGGAGGTAGAGGAGGCACACATTCAGGCTGGAGAGAGAGCTAAGTTGGTAAAATGCTTGCCCCACAAACATGGGGACCTGAGTTTAGTGCCCAGAACCATAAAAGGCTAGGTTTGGTGGCACACTTCTGTACCAAAACTGGGGAGAGAGACAGGTAGTTCTTGAGGCTTATTAGCTACCTAGGCTCTCCTAATTGAGTGAGCTCCAGACCAGTGAGAAACGCTACCTCAAAAGATGAGTCTTTTGTGGAGCCTGGTGGTGCACACCCTTAATCCCAGCATTCAGGAGACAGAGGCAGGTGCATTTGAGTTCCAGACCAGTGTGATCTACAAAGCAAGTTCATCAACAGCCAGGGCTACATACAGAGACCCTGTCTCAAAATTAGTAAGGTGTCTTTATGTGGCCATAGATCATTTCAACACCCTGTGTCACCAGGCGGGCCTCTGCCACTTGGCACCATAGCGGACTGCCGGACATGGGGCTCATGATGACAGCACTTGAAAGACTGAGGCAGGAGGATTGCCATGCTACAAAGTGAGACCTTGTTTAAAAAAAGAGAAAGAGGGCTATGGGAAAAGCCTAGCTAGTAAAGTGTTTGCTGTGCAAGCTTGAAGACCTGAGTTCAATCCCCAGAACCCATATTTTAAAAATTCAGGCTGGGCGATGGTGGCGCACACCTTTAATCCCAGCACTCGGGAGGCAGAGCCAGGCAGATCTCTGTGAGTTTGAGGCCAGCCTGGTCTATAGAGCAAGATCGAGGACAGGCACCAAAACTACACAGAGAAACCCTGTCTTGAAAAACCAAAAAACAAACAAACAAATAAATAAATAAATAAATAAATAAATAAACAAATAAATAAATAAATAAATTCAGGCTTTATGTATTTGTAATCCCAGCACTGGGGAAGTGGAGATAGGCAGGTTCCTCTGCCTCGAGTGGCCAGCCAACCTAATAGGTGAGCCCCAAACCAGTAAGAGAACTTGTTTCAAAAAAACAAACAAACAAACAAACAAAATGGGGTGTTGGGATAATCTCTTTGTACATTATGTAAAGATGTGTCTCTGTTTTAACTCACCTGCCTAAGGCACCTTCTGATTGGTTTAATAAAAAGCTGAATAACCAACAGCTAGGCAGGAAAGGAAGGTGGGACTTCCGGACAGAGACAGGAACTCTGGGAAAGAATCTGACCTGAGAGATTCACCAGCCAGCCTCGGAAGAAGTCGGCTGTCAGGTACTGAGAGGTAACAAGCCATAAGACAAAAATGAAGATTAATGCAAACAGGTTGAGAGCTAGTTGGGAACAAGGCTAAGCTAAGGCCAAGCTTTCATACTTAATAAGAAGTCTCCCTGTCATTATTCGGGGGCTGGTGTTCCAAAGAAAGACCCATTACATGGGGGGCTGTGGAGCAATGGCTCAGCAGTAAAGATTCTGCTCTTCCAAAGGACCTAGATTCAGTTCCCAGCACCCACATGGTGGCTCACACCATCTATGATTCCAGTTCTAGGGGATTCAATGCCCATTTCTGGCCTCTACTGTTACTTACACTCATATCATGTACACATAAACATATATGTGAATAAGCAATAAAATACAATTAAAACAAACAATCAGGTGGAGGTCAGTATGGAGCCTTAGTGAGATAGCTCAGTGAGTAAGGTGCCAGTGCCAGGCCTGATGACCTGAGTTCAGTCCTCAGGCCCACATGGTAAAAAAAGAAAACTGACTCCTACAAATTGCCCTCTGACTTCCACTAACAGGCCATAGAACACATGTGCATGTACACACACACACATACACACACACACACACACACACACACACACACACACACACTATTCAAATAAATAACGGCAACTACACATGCATACACAGGTACACATTTAAAACTAAACAGGGAAAAAGACACAAAACAGAAATGCTAGAGAGATGGCTCCGTGGCTAAGAGCAGTTGCTGCTCTTGCAGAGGACCAGAGTGCAGCTCCTGTTAGCCAATCAGGAAGCTCACAATTGACTATAACTCTAGCTCCAGGGGGATTGATGCCCTCTTCTGGGGTACCTGCGTGCAAGCACATGGGCATTAACACACACACACACACACACACACACACACACACACACACATATTTTTTAAATGCTTGAAAAAAGAGAATATATATAACCATAAAAACCAATAAATGAATGACATTCCTTCTCAAAGGGAGAGGCCTCATTGGTGCTGGAGACAGCTTTTTCTTCATCCCAGGTACCCAGGTACCTGCAGCATGCTAATCAAGCCCTTTATGGCAGGTGCTACAAAGGAGACCACATGAAGAATCTAGGGGCTTGGTGAGGGTGAGGTTAGAGCAAAGGGGTTGCAGGGGCTGAGGGGTGTGGTATAATCTCCTGCTCTCTTGTCTTTGTTTCCCTGAGCCCCAGGTCAACACATGGTAAGCCTGCACACTCCTGCAGCCTTGGCATTCTTTACTATTTCCTTATTTAATTTCAATGAAAATCATAGGACATGTCTGCCTGCAGGCCAGAAGAGGGCACCAGATCTCATTACAGACAGTTGTGAGCCACCATGTGGTTGCTGGAAATTGAACTCAGGACCTCTGGAAGAGCAGCCAGTGCTCTCAACCTCTGAGCCACCTCTCCAGCCCCCAAATTAGCCATTTTTAAAATAAACAATTCAGGGCCATGCATTACATTCATGCTGTACAATCACAACCTCCCTTGTATTCCCAAACATTTTCCTTCTCCCAAAACAGAATGCACATCCATTTTGCAGCGCTCCCAGCGAGGGAGACGTTGGTGGATGGGCGGGGTCACTCCAGGCCTGACCAGAGGCAAGAACAGGAAAAGGCAAAACAAGGCAGGTGAACAAGGCCATTACTGCCCACACCTGTCAAGGCCAATTAATTCTGTTCCCTGGCTCTCCAGGGACCACACCTTGGCCTCACCCAGGCCCTGCGAGGAGTTCAGCTGCCAACTTCTGGCTACAATTAAGTGGCCTGGTGCCAGTTTCCCTGTGTCCCTTACCTGCCCACTCTTTCTCTCCTTTTCCTAATCGACCCCAGCACAAAGTCTATGAGAACAGCCTTGAGTACTATAACCAAAGCTCACAGCCCCTGGTCCCTTCCCAGCAGGGCTAACTCGCTTACCCCTTGGGCAGAGTCTGGACTACCTAGTTCTTTAGGAGGAGAACACAGATTCAGTGCAGACTCACACAGACCTAGCCTAGCGCTTAAGCAAGGGACTGTGGTGCAGCAGGACCATGCTCACACACGAGCTAAAAGAGCAGCAGAGCAGTAGGGACTGGCCACCGTGTAACCAGGATGGCCCCTGCCCACCCAGTTCCTCAAGTTTCCCTGGGAGCTGTGGAGCCAAGAGCTCTGGATTGAGGCTGCTCTCCACCCTACCTCTCTGCCTTATCAGCCTATGGGGAAAGTCCAGCCAGGACCAGAGATGGCTTAGCAGTCCTGCAGTCAGCATCTGTTAACAGGACTCCCGGTGAAGCTGGCGAGTTTCCTAGCCATGTTGAAAATAGGGTAACAGATTCAAGAGACGAGGAAAAGTGAGGTGGGTTTGCTGTTGTTCGATTTTCTGTGGGCTCTGGTTTTGTTTTGTTTTGAGACAGGTCCTCTCTATGTATCCCTAACCAGCCTGGAACTGTCAGTCAGGCTGCTCTCAATGTCATAGAATCGCCCTGCCTCTGCCTCACAAGTGCTGGGATTAAAGGTGTGTGTCATGCCCTCCCGGAAACAGTTTTGCAGAAAGGGATGCCAGTGTAGAGAAGAGGCAGAAATGGCTGGAGTAATGATTTGACCGAGGACACTGTCTTAAGTCCTCAGATGGGGAGAAATTCATGTCCTCTTCTGCAGGCTGGGACTTCCACATCCCCAACGCCTCATCTCATTGGCCTAGAACACAAAGCCTCATCCAGTGAACAACTTGGGGCTTGAGACTGCCCCTGAAGAACCAGCCTGCCTCCCTCCATCTTAGGCTTGAAAGCCATCTTACAGTACAGACAAACTGGGTTCATTCCTGCTTATGATTAAACTAGGACTGGACCATGCCCCACCTGTAACTGTAACTACACATGGTTCTGTACTGCCTGTTCTAGGAATGCCAATCATGTTTTTGTTTCAAAAAGTTGTTCATAACGGCCTCGCAACCCCATCTTTGTTTCAAAAGGTTCTATGTCACGAATCATTCTCTGTATAGCCAGCTCCCAAATAACGACATGGAGACTTCTTATTAAGTAGGAAAGCTCGCCTTTAGCTTAATTATCTTATCCCACTAGCTCTTAGAACTTAAATTAACCCGTTTATTTTAAGCTGCAGTCTGTGACAAGGCTCGTTACCTCACCTCTCTGTACTGCTCAGGCTGCTTCCTCTGTGTCTGGCTGGTGACCCCAGAGTTCTCCCTCTGTCCCCAGAAGTCCTGCCCTAACCTCTCCTGCTTAGCTATTGACTGGTCAGCTCTTTATTAAACCAATCACAACGACACCTTCACACAGTGTACAGGAATATTCCGCAACAGTTATCTGGCCACCTGGGCCTACCATGCTCTGACTCTGACTATCTGTTAGGCCCACATTGCAACCATGTCTTTGTTTCAAGAGGTCATTAGGACTAACTTGTCTGTCCTGCTCCTATAACCCCTCCTATTTTGCCTGCCAAATCCCCCATTTGGGAACCCCCTACCCCCTAGAAAAGCCTTGTCTTCCTCAGATCCAATACTGACCTCTCCAACCCGCACTTGGGGGGAGGCAGCCCATATGGACAAATAAAAAGGCTTTCTTGAATTAATTGCTTGCTTTAATTAATTTGGCTATGATAATTCAGATCAATGGTCTTTCTCCTCCCATCTTTGGGATTAACACCCCCCACACTCCTGTCCCATTCTGGGCTCCGTCACTTAGAAGACCACCTGTAACTTACTAGCTCTCAGAATTCTGGGACAAGCAGATGCTAGCTCCCAGCTAAGGGAGGGAGGGGGCTAGCATCTCCTGAACCTCTGTAACTCTGATGCATTCTAAGCCTGCTATATATTGAAAATGGACCATTGTCCAATATTTGATGTCTAGTTTCTTGAGTTCAAAATACTGAACAATCCAATTTAAAAATGGGCTGAAGAGCTAAACAGAGAATTCTCAAAAGAAGAATCACAAATGGCTGAAAGACATTTAAAGAAATGCTCAACATCCTTAACCATCAGAGAAATGCAAATCAAAACGACTCTGAGATACCACCTTACACCTGTCAGAATGGCAATGATCAAAAACAGTAATAACAGTCTATGTTGGAGAGGATGCAGAGCAAAGGGAACACTCCTCCACTGTTGGTGGGAATGCAAACTTGTACAACCACTGTGGAAATCAGTGTGGCAGTTTCTCAGAAAATTGGGAATCGATCTACCTCAAGACCCAGCCATACCACTCTTGAGCATATACCCAAGGAATGCTCAATCATACCACAAAGATACATGCTCAACTATGTTCATAGCACCACTATTTGTAATAGCCAGAACCTGGAAACAACCTAGATGCCTGCCAACTGAAGAATGGATTAAGAAAATGTGGTACATATACACAATAGAGTACTACTCAGCAGAGAAAAATAATGGCAGCATGAAATTTGCAGGCAAATGGATGGAACTAGAAAATATCATCCTGAGTGAGGTAACCCAAACCCAGAAGGACAAACATGGTATGTACTCACTCATAAGTGGATTCTAGATATAAAGCAAAGAACAATCAGACTGCAACCCACAGAACCAGGGAGCCTATATAGCAGGGGGGACCCGAGGATGACTGTGGCTTATAATAAGCTTTGGTTTTACTCAATTACTGGGCAAGCCTCAATGAAACATTTCACTACTAGGATAAGAATTTATACTGTATCAAGCTGATAATAGAAAAATAAATAAATTAATAAAAATTTTAAAAAAAGAAAAAAAGAAAGAAAGAAAATGGACCATAACCATCTATTTCTTACACTGGGCAACATGGAGACCCTGAGCCTATAACAGCTTGGCAAGAGAGATCTTCTAGAGACATGCAGGAGCCCTTCCTTTAGCTATCAGACTATTGAAGCAATGGACCACCTCCATCAGTTAATTTGCCCAGGAATCCAATGCTGGGGGACGGGAAAGGGAGAGGGGTCTCTGGGTTCAGGTGGAGGAGGGATGTGCCTCACTGGAAGAGATTTCACACCCTTCTGACAGCTTAAATCGATGCATACATATTTCCCGGCTTTTGTTTCAGCTTTTTGTTTCTTTTTTCAAAGCATCTCTCCACGCAGCCCTGGTTGGCCAGGAACGAAGGGTGTAGACCAGACTTGGATCCTCCTGCCTCTGCCTCCTAAGTGTTCCGACTAAAGGTGTACACCTCCACAGATGGCTTATTTCATCTTCTGTATAAAATTGTTAACCTGTCACAGAAACAGCAGAGAGAAACCAGGAATCTTTCTTCAGCATCTTTTAGCCAAACTGTAAACAAATGGATTTCCCTTTATCGCTATTTCCTGGTCGGTTTTAAGAAGCTTAAGACTTATGGATCAGGATTGGAGACATGATTCAGTACTTAAAAGATACATTGCTTTTCTAGCACCCATGACAGGTGGCTACAGCCCCAGATGATCCAACACCTCTAGATTCCATGGACACCCACAAACATCACACACACACACACACACACACACACACACACACACACACACACACTTAAAAAAAGAATTAAAAAAAAAGAAAAAAAGACTTATGGATCTGGTACCCCTGGAGCATCATTAGGAGGCAGACTCATGGCTGATACTCTGGATTGGAAATCAGGGGGATTCTTAGCTGCTGGGAGTTTCCCCTCGTTCACTGACCTTGGATATCAGTTGCCTACAAATGCATATTTATTCATTGGTAAAGGAAGGTTTTTGGATTTTGACTGTTCTTGTGTATGAGTAGTACTTTAGCTGTTCAGTTTTATGACGTAAGAGTTCCTGGTAAAGTCTCACAGTGCAGAGCTTCGTTTCGTGTTCTTGGAGCTCATCTGTGACGAAGGTACATTGAAAAGTTCATTTTGAAGGCTTGGTTAAGCCATTCACTGAACCATTGTTGGTCCTGGAATGGGAAAGTGGGTTTGTTTGGCAGAGTTCATTTTCTGTGCTTTCTACATAACCTGCTTTAACATCGTCTTTCTGGTATGGGTGAGGATCTGAGTTCAGAGGGCACTCCCTGGCAAAGAATTAAGCCAGGGACACATGGTTAGAAGTAGAGACAGAGGGGTCTGGAGAGGCGGTGTGGCAGCAAACCAGAAATAAGAACAATACACCTTGGCAGTTAATTAGAACCAAAACAGAAAAAATATACCTTGCAGGCTAAGGGTTCTGTTTGCAGTTAAAACAGTTAAGAATGAGTTCCTGTTTGTTCTGTGTTTTGTTTGACCCATCTACCCCGGCTGTGCTTGATCACATGTGGATGGGAGGTATGTGGGTAGGAAGTACGTCAGGGTGTATGCTTGCCCCTGATTGGACCTGATGTGAAATACAGTGGCCTTATGGGTGTGTTTTATAAGCCTTGGCAAAATGTGACTTTCCATCCCAGGAACCCTGAAATGGTCCTGGCCAGAACCCATCATCCTAGCCAGTATTTAATTAAAACTTGTTTCAAATTTGGCTCAAAAATGGTGGAACTGGTCTTTCTCTCACAATTCTGGGGTTTAGCAGTGGCTCACTAGTGAAGATCGAGGACTGCTTTTGCAGAGGATCCCTGTTCAGTTTTCAGCACCACCTGTAACTCCAGCTCCAAGAAATCTGATCCCTCGGGCCTCTGAGGGCACCAGCACTCCATGCACAAACCCACATACAGACATATGCACATATACATCATTTAAAACATTGAAAGAAGCCGGGCACAGTGGCGCACACCTTTGATCCCAGCACTTGGTAGGCAGAGGCAGGCGGATCTGTGCATCTCTGTGAGTTCGAGGCCA
>CABHPQ010171403.1:4676-32163 GCA_902168405.1 Peromyscus aztecus | reverse complement strand
AGATCCGCCTGGCTCTGCCAGGCGGATCTTTGTGAGTTCGAGGCCAGCCTGGGCTACCAAGTGAGTTCCAGGAAAGGCGCAAAGCTACACAGAGAAACCCTGTCTCGAAAAACCAAAAAAAAAAAAAAAAAGAAGAAATAGAAATAGGGAGCCAGTAACACAGTTCAGCGGCTACAGGCACTTATGGGCATGCCTGATGGATCACCTGAGTTCCACCTCTGGGATCCACGTGGTGGAAAGAGCGAACTGACTCCTGAAAGTTGACCTCCACATGTGCATGTGAGACACATACAAAATAAATGTCTCAAGCCTTATAACCCTCATCTCCACAGGACCTGCCACTCTCACCTTTGGGTAGCATGGGCTTCTCTTGAGCATGCTCTATTTGTTGTATGTAGCCTAGACAGGGGCGGGCTTCCAGTCTCACTATGCCAATGTTAATTTTTATGTCCCTGATCTCATACTACATTTAGATTCTGATTTCCTTTTTATCTTCATGTCTGAGCGTGGAACCATTTGGACTCATCTTCAGTAACAGCTAATATATGATGAGTGACTTCTGCTCTCTGGGGCTTAAATATCTTTGAGGGTGTTGCCTTTGTAATGGGCAACACCCCAAAAAGATTCTTGGTTATGGTGTGGTGGTACACACCCATAACCAAGCACTTGGGAGGTAGAGGCAGGAGGGAGTAAGAATTCAAAGTCACCCTCGGCCTCATAATGAGTTCAAGGTCAGCCTGAGCTAAGCTTAAGCCTAAGCCTTTCCCACAAAAACAAGCAAACATTCTCGGCTTACGTTTGAATTTGAGTAAATTGTTGAGAGATTCCTACTATTGTTTGTGTAGGCTTATGAAAAATAGTAATGGCCAGGTGTGGCGGTGCATGCCTTTAATCCCACCACTTGGGAAGCAGAGGCAGGTGGATCTCTGAAGCCAGCCTGGTCTACAGAGCAAGTTTCAGGACAGTCAAGGTTACACAGAGAAACCCTGTCTCAAAGAACAAAAAAAAAGAAAGAAAGAAAGAAAGAAAGAAAGAAGGAAGGAAGGAAGGAAGGAAGGAAGGAAGGAAGGAAGGAAGGAAGGAAAGAGAAAGAAAAGAAAAAGTAATGATAGTTCATGGTGGTACTGGGGGAGAATTCCTACTGTCTAGATGCACTATTAATTAAAGTGATTCTTTTTGTTGTTTTTGTTTTTGTTTGGGGGGTGGAGAGATGATGGCTCAGTGGTTAAGAGTTCATACTGCTCTTGTGCTGGACCCAAATTCAGTTCCCAGCACTCCCATCAGGCAGCTCACACAACTGCCTATGGCTCCAACTCCGGGGAAACCTAACATTCCCAACTGAGGGCACCAGCATTCATGTGCACAGAACTCTTACACACACACACACACACACACACACACACACACACACACACAATATAAAAAATCTTTTAAAAGTAAGTAAATATTTGTTTTTTATTTATTTTATTTATTTATTTTTGGGGGGGCGCTTTTCGAGACAGAGTTTCTTTGTGTAGCTTTGCTCCTTTTCTGGAACTCACTTGGTAGTCCAGGCTGGCTTCGAACTCACAGAGATATGCCTGGCTCTGCCTCCCGAGTGCTGGGATTAAAGGCCTGCGCCACCACCGCCCGGCAGAAGCATCTTTTTTTTTTTTTTTTTGAGCTGAGGATCGAAACCAGGGCCTTGTGCTTGCTAGGCAAGCACTCTACCACTGAGCTAAATCCCCAACCCCTGTTTTTTATTTATGTATGTGAATGCCACATATGTGCAGGTTCCCACAGAGGCCAGAAGAGGACATCGGATCCCCGGAGCTGAAGTTACAGGCAGTTATAAGCTGCCCATGTGATGCTAGGACCTGAGCTAGGGTCCTCTGCAAGAGCAGCAAGTGCTTTTGAACACTAAGCCATTTCTCCAGCTGCTGCAACTCTTTTGTTGGGTGTCATTTTAAGGCAAGGGACAGGGGAACTTAGGGGACAGTCCCAGCAAGACCCCATTTGAAGAAACTCTGACAATCTCAGCTGCAGATGCTCTGGGGGTCAAAGCACTCTGCTCTCAGGACTCTGTAGATCAAAGTCTCCCCGCTCCATGGCCTTCAGATAACTGAAATGGTTTATGACAGTGTTCCAGCCCAGGAAGTACTCAGTCACCTTGTGTACCAGGAAGAAGTCAACCTTTCCACTCTTCCTCACTCTTGTTTTCTTTGTTATGTGACAACTTAAAAGAACACAGTGCTTTGCCACTTGGAACTCACTCTGTAGACTAGGCTGGACTCAAACTCACAGCGATCCCACTGCCTCTGCCTCCTGGGACTAAAGGTGCATACCACCACCGCCCTGCGGTTTCTAATAAACGTGCTTGTTCAGTACTCTAGTGTAGGGACTTCATTCCTCATCATCCATAGGACATGATCCCAGGGGTCACAGACCAGAACTATTACAGTTTTGTATCTTAGTCTGTGTCTATTCTACTTGACCTGATGGAGGCTGAAAATACAATGACTGAAGAAACAATCCCGCTGGACATTTATCTATGTGAGGGACCCCAGGACTTCAAAGAGAAGAGATAAATGCTTCCCCAAGCCTACCTTGACTGATTGTTGGTGACTAGAATCTTGATTTATTTTATTTATATGTGTGTTGTGTGTGTGTTGGGGGGGGTACAGAGACTAGAAGTGGGGTGTCAGGACTCTTGAGCTGGAGATACGGACTTGTGAATTGCCCAGTGTAGATGCTATGATCTGAACCCCTCAAAGAGTCCTCTCAAAGAGTAGTGAGTCTTTTTAACTGCTGAGCCGTCACTCTAGCTCCAGGAAGTAGGATCTTAAAGGAGCTGCTGGAGACGCTTGCCTTCTCAATGAATATGGTCTCACAGGCACCATCTTAGAACATACTCCATTCCTAGGACGCAAGCTCCAGCAGCTTGTCCCAAAGAAGCAGGGAAGGTTGGCCTGCACCTTCAGCTACAAGGATCTTGAGACACATTTTCTCCCGAAACAGACTGTAGGAAGAAATAAGATTGTATTGTTTTCTTCAATAGACAAGGGTAAGAGACAAGAAGACATAAAGGTGCTTTTGAAAGGACCAAGCAGACACCATAACAGGCTGCTCAGTCTTCTCTCAGAGATCAGGCCTCAATTTCAGTTTCCTGAGACTGAGCAAGCAGTTTCTGGGAGGGCCATGAACAAAAGACATAGTCCTTGCAGTAGCTCCCTTTCTGCAATGCTCTGACCGCTCAAGGTTCAGCCAGTTGTTTACTGTCTGGGACCCCTCACCAACTTAGAGCTATGTGCATGGGTCAATGTGAATGTGCTAGGCCAGCCAGCCTCCATGGCAGCTCAAGGACAAAGCCTGGGACTTGTCCAGGCCTGCCCAAAAATGATAACTGTAACCCTCAACCAGTAAATTCAAAGGTTACACACCCTCACCCAATCATAAGACACAAAGGCTGGTACCACCCTGCTTGTGGTTTTTCCCTTTAAAAACCCCTCATTCTGAAAGCTCAGGGCTGTTCTCCTCCACCTGCTGTGTTGGAGTGTTGGACACAGACCAAGCCCAGGCTCGCTTTGTAATCAATAAACCCCTGTGTATTTTGCATCGGATATTGGCTCTGTGGTGGTCTTGCTTGGGGGTCTGGAGACGCGGGCACAACACTTTATCCTTCCATGTTGGCAGGTAGTCAGTCCGGCCCCTCTTTGATGACCTCGCTGCTCCTCTTGTGAAAGCCAAGGTTACATTTTAAGTTTTAATTGCTATGCCTTAGAGATGCATGAAACAAAAATGCCTCTGATCTGTAAGCCCCTTGCCCAAGGACAGAAAGTTCCTGAAGTGCTGGAGGCTACTGTTTATGGATGTACTTGATCAGATGTGGGAGGGAGGTTCAGAGGCAGGAAATACGTCAGGATATACTCTTGCCCCTGACTGGATATAGACTTGGAGGTACATCAGGATGTATGCTTGCCCCGATTTCTCGATTGGTGGGATTAACAGTTTGTTGGCAGGCTGGCCACAGACTTCAATGACACCCCCTTTGGCACTGGCATAATGACCTTTGTTCTGAAATTATTTCGAGGCAAGGATATTTGAAAGATGATTTGTACAGAGACCTTTTAGTAAAAGTGAAATTTGGAGAAAGGACTTATACTTGCTGACTCCTGATTAAACATTACATCGCAGCCAGGCATCCTGTGGGTCCATCTGATTTGGCTTCATTATGAGAGAGAAACATGTCAGAGGCAGTGACAGTATCAGAAAGTTTTAATACAGAGACCTCCCACTATTTGTCCAAGGAATCTGAAGTCTTCCTTTATGCCTGACAAAATGCACAGCGTGTTGATGTTCCCAAGCCTTTTTGCCTGTGTACCATTGCTGTCACAGGCCACCCAGGCAATTTGGACACACCCTGACTGTGCTCAACAACCCAGATTTATCAGTGTGCAGTGACCCGCGGTTCCCAATTTTGAAACACTGGGCTCAGCCCTGAGTAGCAGCTGCTTGCACTTTGGAGAGTGTGCGTATCTGCCAGTGGGACAAGCCTCTGTCAGCACTTAAGAATCTGACCCTACAAGTTCTGATGGGACTGACTACTTACAGCTCTTTGGTCCATTCTGCGACTGCTCATTCCGTCCTCTGTTCTACTTTGATCCTTGTGTGTTTTCAAATATGGCCCCCTTTCCCTATAAGTTTTATACAGTTAAATGCTTTCAAACCCAATAAATAAGACCTATTTGTTTGTTAAAAAAAAACAAAACTAAAAAGGTACTTTATGTTAATCAAAATATTTATACAGACAGCACTTTCAGCCAGGCATGCCCTTAGTGCCAGCACTTGGGGAGCAGAAGCAGACGGATCTCTGTGAGCTCCAGGACAGCCAGACAAAGCACATTAGTCTAACCCCATCACTGGAGACAGGAAGATCAAAAATTTAAGGTCATTCTCTACTACGTACGGAGGTAGAACCAAGCCTCGTCTCAAAGACAAATAAATAAATGTAGTAAACAGGCCTGCTTTGGCCTAAGTTGAGGTTGCTGAAAAATAGGAAATTTCTTGGATGACTGATGGTGACAGCATAGAGCTGTGTCTCTGTTCACCCCTGGGAATTATGTGACACTGAAAGCCTTCCAATGTTGGCTCTTACTCGTGTTCTGTGTATATATTATATATGTCTGTGCCTGAGTGTATGCATGTGTGCCATATGAGTGCAGGTGTCTGAGGAAGCCTGAAGAGGGCATCAGATTCCTTGGAACTGGATTACAGATGGTGGTAAACTGCCATGTGAGTGATTAGGAACAAAATTCAAGTCTGTAAAAGCAGCCAGGACTCTGAACCACTGAGCCATCTCTCTAACCCCTCTGCTGATGATATTTATTGCGGTAGTTTGCACACCAGGTACAACATAGCACTCCAGTTTCCCTAAGAGTAAGGTCAGAAATCTGAAGGACATTGTGGCTACCTTGGAGGGAGAGGAGACACTCAAATAAAGAGAGACATTCAAGTCCCCTCCCTCTGTTATCAGAACTCAATGATCCTCTCAGAATTAGCAGGTTCCCAGGAAAGCCTCCTAGGGGAAGGAAAAGGCTAAAACCCTGGCTGTTGTTTTGCTATTTCCTCCAAATGGAACCATTCCCTTCTGGGGAAGACTCCTTAAGATTCAGGAAGTAAACTAAACTCACAAACCTCAAGAAGTTCCTGAAACTTACAGGTCTCAAACCTCCCCTCCACCCTCTAAGGTTATATAAGCAATAACAACTCCAGACAAGGAGAGATTCTCCAGCTAGCTGAGCTGCCTACAAGTCATGCGGGGAGCTCCAGGGATGCAGCTTTTGTGAGTCATCAGCCTGCTGGGGTGGGCTTTTCAGGGATGCTGCCGCCTTTGAGTCATCCGTGCTCCCATAAGTAACCCTTCACCCACGTCCCTATAAGTCAGTCCTCACCCACACAGCTGAAACGCACCCCAGTAAACTCACTGAGTTAGACTTCCATAGAAAGATTCCCTTGGTCTGCAGTCAGTGCTGTACCTGAGAGGAGTAGATATTTGTCCACACTGCTCCAGAAAAAGCTACACGGCACCTGAGTCCAGCAAGAGGAGACACTTGCCTGGCAGGAAGAGCATTCACACAGTTCAGACAGCTTGTGTTAATATATGCATTCCTTCTGGCTTTTGTTTCATCTTTTCTATATAGTTTGGTTTTTTGTTGTTGTTGTTGTTTTGTTTTGTTTTGTTTTTAAGAAATGAGATTCAGGACTAGAGAGATGACTCAGCTGTTGAGCAGTGGCTGCTCTTCCAAAGGACCTGGGAGAGGATTTGGATTCAGTTCAGTACCCATATTGCAGCTAACCAGCTAACAACTGTCCTGTAACTCCTGTCCCAGGGGATCAGATGCCTTCTTCTGGACTCTGGGGGAATCAGGCATGCATATGGTGTCCAGACATACATGCAGACAAAACGCCCATACACATAAAAATAAATCAATAAATAAAATTTTAAAACCTATTAAAATGGTATTTTGGAGTCTACTAAATGTTTCGTAACACATTAAAATGCAGTGGTTGGTTTGTGCTCGGTTGATAAAAGGCTTGCTTAGCATGCATGAAGCCCTGGGTTTGATCTCCAGCATGAACCGGGCATGGTGATGCATGCCTGTAATTCCAGTGACTAGTGACTCAGGATTTTTTAATAGGATGATGGAACCTTTCTCCAACCAGTTGTGTTTGACCCAAGGTCCTATGGTGCTGGACACTCAGCTGTCAGCAAAGCTCATGTTAGAAACCGCCTTGGTTGCTGCCGTTAAACTGACAAAGCCATCACTAGCCTGGTCGTCAAACACCATCAGAGTTCTGAGAAGGATAGATTTCACCTGAGCAAGCAGAAGTGCAGACCAAGCAGCTTCCGAATCTATTAAAAATGACAGAGACTTACTGGCTACCTAGACAGCTACCCCAGCTTCCCCCTTGATCATTGGGAGCGGAGGTCTCAGGGCAGCATCAGTCTTCACGACCAGGCCTAGAAGATCTGACAGACTTTCCTGTAGAGTAGGAACTTGGTGGGGACCAGCCTACCTTGTCTAAGCAAAGCGGGGCAATCGATTCCCCAGTGTTCTGTTTGTCCACAGTCTCAGCAGGGTCTTGGCAGCAGCTGAAGTGAAAGGCAGTTTTTGTTTTGTTTTGTTTTTTTGTTTTTTGTGTTTTTTTTTTTTTTTTTTTTTTTTTTTTTTTTTTTTTTTTTTTTTTTGCCCAGTGACCTGCATGGTCATAATAACCTTAAATGGTGATTTTTAAAAGTGATTTAATGTGTATAAAAGGCTGAAACATGGTTCAGATTTCTTTCTCTCACTAGTCCACTGTTGCATTAATACTCCATAAGTTCGGGGGCTGGAGAAATGGCTCAGAGGTTAAGAACACTGGCTGTTCTTCCAAAGGTCCTGAGTTCAATTCCCAGCACCACATGGTGGTTCACAACTGTCTGTAATGAGATCTGGTGCCCTCTTCTGGCCTGCGGGCATACATGCAGGCAGAACACTGTATACATAACAAATAAATAAATCTTCAAAAAAAAAAAAACAAACAAAACACACACACACACACACACACACACACACACACACACAAAATACTCCATAAGTTCATAGTCTTAACATTAATCAATGGAATTCTGATAAGCTATTAATCCAGCTCTGGCAGAGTACCACCATTATTACCATAGTCACAAGCTCGAGATTTTAAATCTCCTTTGGTTGTTTCTTTTTCTTTCTTTCTTTCTTTTTTTCAAAACAGGGTTTCTCTGTGTAACAGCCCTAGCTGTCACCTTTGGTTGTTTTCCAAGTACAGATTTAAAAGTACTTCTCATTGTGCTAAAACATCTGTCTAATCTACCTACATCCAGTCTTCTGGATAGAGGAAGAGTGTTCATGCTTTGAACCAGAATCATTTTTGAGTCCCCAAGACTCAAAGGCGTGAATCTTGTGCCTTTTCTTTCTTTCCTTTTTTTAAAAATTTATTTATTTTTATTTTATGTGCATTAGTATTTTGCCATGGGTGTCAGGTCCTCTGGAACTACAGACAGTTGTGAGCTGCCATGTGGGTGCTGGGAATTGAACCCAGGTCCTCTGGAAGAGCAGTCAATGCTCTTAACCATCTGAGCCATCTTTCCACCCATCTTGTGCCTTCTCTACAATGTGGATTTCAGTACAGATTACAAACAGTGGGAATGCTACTGTGTCTAAATCTTACCTCTTTTTATAAACTCAAAAAATTCTTGTAAGCCTCAGGGAGTCAACTTGAATCTGCCTCCAACAGGTAATTAAATGGACTCCAGATAAGTACTGTCAATCAATATCCTAAATTCCCTACCTACTGCCTGTTCCTGAGGGTGGGATCTCCTACCCACCTTTCCCTGGCCTTGGGACTTCCCTCCCTCAACTACCAGGACCTAAGAAAAACATTTCCCTCTAAACTTCTGCTCTGCCAGCATCTTGCCAGGCCCAGGTGTCCCCTCAAAATCTGCAATTTGAACAGCTTCAAAGTGGCTGCCCTAAGTAGTCCAGCCTCATAGACTGCTTCAATTAGACCTGCACTTTCCTAGCACGGGACAGACCCACAGAGCCTGGACAGGGAGTGAAACATCCAGCTATCCCAGGACTGGACCAGCATTCCAGCTTTCTCAGGTCCACCAATGATGCTGATGCCCCCAGACAACAGGAAGTAGTCTCGAAAGTGCCCTTCATCCCCACCTCACCAACTACCCTTTCCTATTTCCTCACCTTTTTATAATAAGCACAAGGGAATTTGTTGATTCTGCTGCGGCAGGAGCCTGTCTTTGCCGCCAAAGCAGTTCAGTGACGTCATCACACGTCGCCAGATGCTGTTCCACCATCAGCTGACATGTGCACCCCTTAAAAGTGCCCCGCCAGGCACAGCTCGCTCTCTTGCCTCTTGCCCTTCTCTTGTCTCTCTTCATCCTCTTGTTTCTTCCATGTCTGTCTGTCTGTCTGTCTGTCTCTTATGTCCCCACTCTGACATGGCCTTTCATTCTTTCTCTTTCCCCTCGCCCCTCTCCCAACTAACCTCTAGGACTAACTCTGTTGCACGTGGCGTATTTGCTTCGTGGTATACCTTGGCAGCTCCCCCCCCCCCCCCCCACCCCCCACATCCACCTTTCTTTTTTTTTTTTTTTTATTTTTTATCCTTTCAATGATTACCTTGCAACTATGTCTTTGTTTCAGGGGGCTGTTGTTATATTTCTGTAACCCTACCCTTTTGCCTGCCAACTCCCCCAGAGCTATTAAAAACCTTATCTTCCCTGCATCCACTGCTGACCTCTTGAACCCTGCTTTAGGGGACGCAGCCCTGTACATGACGAATAAAAAAGCTTGCTTTAATTAATTTGACCATGACGATTTGGGTCAGTGGTCTTCCTCCTTGATTCTTTGGGATTAACATTCCCTCGCCTTACACTACGAGAGTGAAGCCCAGCAACAATGCACCAAAAAATGGTGAGGGCCACACCATGGCTGCACTGATTACTGTTATGCTCAGATCACAGGGACCCCCAAAAGACTACCATGCAAAGAGCCTTTATTTCAAGCTCCAAAGCTTGGTCCCTCTGTCTGTCCGACACAGCAGTGAGAGCAGAGAGCCCTGAGCTCAGGTGGGGCAGAGGTTGGAGTGAGGGGATTTCCAGGGTCCAGGACCCTGATTGGCTGACAATTGTCTAGGGGTATCTGTAAAACAGAAATAGATGTGTGCTAGACTCAAGGACACCTGGCCACCTTATCTAATGGTTGGAATGTTTGGGATGTCAGGTACTTCCTCACCCCTGGGTGGATCCCTTGGTGGTATCACCTTAAGGATTTTCCTGGATCTGGGTGTTGCCTGCCAGTAAACCTGTCACAGAAGCTGTGTCTAGGCCCCTAAGCCTGTCATGGCTGCTGTGTGGTCAAGCTATTTTGGGGCCCCTTCACAATTAGTTCTGTGTATCTCTTGCCTCCTATTTAAATATTCCTCTCATTTTTCCAGACCCTGAAGGTGGATGTGGGGCAGGGGCTCACTAGGTCTCTGTCTTTCTCCTCAATGTGGCCATGCTACATAATTTTTCTGCCTTTTATTATTTATTTGCATCTTTTAATTGGCTTATTTGGGATGGGTAGCTGAATCCTGCTTGTTGGGGCACAGGCTGTGAACCCCAAGCTTAGTAAGATCTTGATCCTCCTGCCTCCAACTCCTAAGCACCAAGATGACAGACAATATACTATCATGCTTATTTATTTTTTTTTTTTTACTTTTTTGTATGAGTGTTCTGTCTACATGTAGGCCTGCATTTCAGATGAGGAGATGAGGGCATCAGATCCTATTATAGATGGTTGTGAGCCACCATGTGGTTGCTGGGAATTGAACTCAGGACCTCCGGAAGAGCAGCCAGTTTGCTCTTAACCACTGAGCCATCTCTCCAGCCCACCCATGCTTGGTTTTTTGTTTCTAGTTTTTTGGTGGGTTTTTTGTTTGTTTGTTTTTTGTTTTTAAGATTTATTTATGTATTATGTATAGTGTTCTGCCTGCATGTTTGCCCACAGGCCAGAAGAGGGCACCAGATCTCATTACGGATCGTTGTGAGTCATCACGTGGTTGCTGGGAATTGAACTCAGGAAGAGCAGCCAGTGCCCTTAATTGCTGAACTGTCTCTCCAGTCCTCTTTCTAGTTTTTGTTTGTTTTGTTTTGTTTTTTGTTTTTGTTTGTTTGTTTTTTCGAGACAGGGTTTCTTTGTGTAGCTTTGCACCTTTCCTGGAACTCGCTTTGTAGACCAGGCTGGCCTCGAACTCACAGAGATCCGCCTGGCTCTGCCTCCCGAGTGCTGGGATTAAAGGCCTGCGCCACCACTGCCCGGCCTCTCTCTAGTTTTGATATGGCTGAGAAGTGCAGAAACAGTCATGGCCCCTTTGAGTGTGGCGTCCTTCCACCATCTCCTGAATTGGTATCCAGCAATGCAAGACTGCTGGGAGTTCAAACCCACAACAGGGGACTTGACCAACTTCAGGGGTCTCAACACAAAACACAGCTCTTCCCTCAAAGGGTACTAGTAAGAGAGAGTTTATTCTGGAGCCACATATGCCCTGACTGTGGCCAGGGCATACAGATACAGGTTACCCCAAATACCAATGTTCCAGATGGTAGCAGTTTCAGGAAGATTTTGTAGCAGAACTGAAAAAGGCCGTCGTAAGTCAGGGTGCTTCAAATATCTATTGGTGGGAACATCAGGTTACAACAAGCAGGGATCCTCTGTGATAGGCCACGGCGCTGTCTGATGATATTCTTAGCTTTTGCATTGGTGGAAAATGGTCAGAAAAGATTTGTCTCGTAGTCATGGGATGGATATTAGGGCAAATACAGAAGGGAGCTCTGAATGGTTATTAAGAAGCTTAAGATAGGGCTGGAGAGATGGCTCATTGGTTAAGAGCACTGGCTGCTCTTCCAGAGGACCTAGGTTCAATTCCCAGCATCCACATGGCAGCTCACAACTGCCTGAAACTCCAGTTCCAGGGAACCGGACACCCATGGCCAAACACCAATGCACATAAAAAATTAAAAAAGAAAAAAGAAGCTGAAGATAGATCAAGCTAGTTTGGTTCCAGATCTGTAACATTCCAGTTCACCACAGCCACAGAAATCCCAGTCAGTCTGTGAGCCTTGGGGCCTCTTTAAGGCAGGTACAGCTCCCTGCTTTCCCCAAACTGGGAACTTTAGTTTACAGGGGGCCAGCCGGGCCGGGGCTGAAGATTGTTTTCAAGGCAGGCGCTTATGCTCGCAAACCTGCCACATTCTGAAAGAAATTAGGGAGCATGTGTGGTGCTGTAGAGGGGCCCCAAAGCAGCTTGACCACACAGCTGCCATGACAGGCCCAGACACAGCTTCTGTGACAGGTTTACTGGCAGGCAACACCCAGATCCAGGAAAAGCCATACACTGACACCACCCAAACATTCCAACCCTTAGATAAGGTGGTCAGATGTCCCAGAGTCTGGCACACACATATTTTTGTTTTACAGATACACCTAGACAAATGTCAGCCAATCAGGGTCCTGGACCCTGGAAAACCCCTCACCCCAACCTCTGCTATGATAAAAACTCTGCCCCACCTGAGCTCAGGGCTCTCTGCTCTCACCGCTGTGTCGGACAGACAGAGGGACCAAGCTCAGAGCTTGAAATAAGGTTCTTTACTTTCACATACAGGATTCTGTTTCTGTGGTGGTCTTTTGGGGGTCCCCGTGATCTGGACATAACAGTGCATGCCTTTAATTTTTAAATATTGCACTAGAAGGCAGAGGAAGGTGGATCTCTGAGTTTGAGGCCAGCCTGATCCATCTACACAATGAGTTCTAGGCCAGCCAGGGGCTTCACAGTGAGACCTGGTCACAAAACAAAAAAAAAAGTGGAAATCACTAAAATAAGATTTATTCAACTTCAACTGGTCATTGAAAATAGTGAAATCCAGGAAACCGCCCAAGTCCATATTTGGAGTCCTAGAGTGAGATCAAAGTTTAAGCAAAGGCTAAGGATGTGCACAGCTCCTGTCAGACCTCATCCTGGAAGGTGGTTGGACAAGTTTTGGGAGCTCGGCCGGCCGCAATCTCTCTGGGAGACAAGTTCCCCCTCCTGCTGGTGCCTTTTCCTTCTCTCAGCAGGAGATTCCTGGAGAAATTTCCAGTTGTTTGGGGTCCTTTGTTTCAACAGTCTGATAGTGAGATTGAGAGACAAAAGTGTCTCTTTAAAACTCCTTCATTTGCAGGTGGCACATGCCTAGAGGCAGGTGGATCTCTGAGTTCAAGGCCAACCTGTTCTACAAAGCAAGTTCCAATACATCTAGGGCTACACAGAGAAACTGTGTTTCTAATAAAACAAAAGAATATCTTCATTTCTGTCAGACCAGTTACACAGTGAGCCCAGTGCTGGGATTATGGCTGTCTACAACCATGTTCAGCTTTAGGCTGTGTTGGGCATCCTTTGGGGAATCCAACAAATGACTTTGTGCATTTTAGACAAGGACTCTACTCACTGGGCTAATTCTCTGATACTGGTTGTTTTTCTTTTTCTTTTCTTTTTTGGTTTTTGGAGACAGGGTTTCTCTGTGTAGCTTTGGCACCTTTCCTGGAACTCACTCTGTAGCCCAGGCTGGCCTCGAACGCACAGAGATTCGCCTGCCTCTGCCTCCTGAGTGCTGGGATTAAAGGTGTGTGCTCCCACTGCCTGGCATTGTTTTGTTTTAATTATGGGCTGGAGAAATGGCTCAGTGGTTAAGAGCACTAGTTACTCTTCCAGAGGACCTGGGTTCAGTTCCCCATGTGAGACCAAAACAGGAGCAACATACCGTGCAAATGAAGGAGCCCACTGTGCTAAGCCTATACTTTACAAAGCTGGTTTCTATTTGAGCGTCAGTTTCTGTTTCTTAAGTCTGATGTAATCTGTGAAAAATGTGATTCCATTTACCCGATGTATATCCTCGTCTTCCTCTTTCATTGTATTTTTCTAACAATCTCTAACAGCCAGTTCTCTTGCCCCTGTAAATATGCTTTTTAGCTCTCTTCCATAAAATAAACCTCAAAAGACCAGAAGGGGCTGCTCTCTAAAACCCTGATTTACGGTGAGACAGCTGGCTAGCCAGCCCTGGGAGCACCTCTAAAATAACTGTGGAACTGGTTTTTCTGCTAGAGAATTTTGGGTTTAAAATCTGCACCCACATTGTGGCTCACAACCATCCAGAACTCCAGTTTCAGGGTATCCAATGCATCCTCTTCTGACCTCCTTGGCTTACTTGTAGTGTGCATACATGCATGCAGGCAAAATGTGCACACACATAAAATAAATAAATCTTCTAAAAAATATGACAGTTATCTTGTTTATTTTATTTATTTTTTTAATTACTCATGATATTCATTAATTACACTCATGACATTAATTACATTTGCGGTATTCATTGATTATAGTCACAGTATCCATTCAATAATTATATTTATGATATTTACTAACTACATTAATTGTATTGATTTATTACATTCATGATATTATGTCCTGATACTACTGTCCATTTGTGGAGTTTTTCCATCACACAAAATAGCGATTCTGTACTTAGGGAATCTTTGCTCTATATTCCTTTCTTCTCCATCATGAGATAACGTCTAATCTTTCTGTCTCTATGAATTTGTATATTCTATATATTTCATGTAATACAATTCTATAGTATTTGTCCCTTTTTTAAATGTAAAAACATTTTATGTACAACTGCAGGAGAAATAATACACAGATAGCTTGAACATAAAACAGGTTATAATTTAAAAGTCCAGGATTATTTTAAACAGTAAAATATTCTCTCTGTAGAAAATAGTAGAAATGAGTTATCTTGTTTATTATGTATATGTGTGTGGGTGCAACATGCCAGTCACCTGGGGTCTCTGGATCAGGTGTTAGACCCCCCACTTCCTCTTCCTGTGGACAGAGGCAGCAGGGCCTGTTGTCAGAGAAGAAAGGCCTTCATCTGCATTTTCCCCTCACTTTACTGATGGAAATGGATGTAAATTTCTCTCATCTGAATTTTCAGAGCCATTCCTGGGTCAGTCTGGTGCTTCAAGTGACCCTTTCCATTCAAAATGTGTCAGAAAGCAAACGAGTTTCCACAGCCTTCCTCTGCCACCGTGACAACCATGCGACCGTACTCAATGCCCCCAACTATAGACCTAACAGTGTTATGCAACTTATATTTCCCACAAGGGAGCCCTGTGATGGATTATATAGCTTGTTTTGTTTTGTTTTTTATTACACTGATTTATTTTTGTATATGCATATACAGATCAGAGGACAATTTATGGAGTTCTCCCTCACACCACCATGTGAGGCCTGGGGGTTGAATATAGGTCATCGGGCTTCATGGCTAGGGTGTTATCTCACCAGCCTCTATTACTATTCTTGTTCATGCAGTTAGGGGCAGAGTCTGGGCCCTGGCCGTCCTAACACGCTACTAGGTTCAGGTACCCTTTAGCTATTGGCCAGCTGAAGAGACTGAACGCTGAGGGCAGAGAAAGGAGACTTGATCAATATGGACACACAGGAGAGAGTAACAGAGACATTGGGGAGCTATCCCCACCCCCTAAAGGGGTCAGGACATCAGTTGGGGTAAGGTTTAAGTCAAGGGTAAGAGGTACACATAAATAAGCAGTCCTGGTCCCGGTCTAGGCGTGGTCGCACCTAGGTTGTCTCAGCTTGTCTTTCTGAAGATGTTCTGACAAGCTGTCAAATTGTGTGAAATCTCCTCCCGATTGGCTGCCTGCCTTCAGCCTTTTCCTTCTCCCGGCTGAGGTTCTGGGAGCAGTTCCTATTTCGTTCTTGAGGTCCACGGGTCAATCCCATAGCCAAAGGGCGGGCGCAAGCGTCTGTTTAGAATAAATCTGTTCTAGCCAGGGCCACTATACTCTGTGCAATGATCTGAACTTTGAATTCATAAAAAAATATGAATTAACTTTTTAATTTTATATGTATGAAGGCTTTGCCTACATGTCTGTCTGTCTGCGCACCACATGCAGAGGTCAGAAGAGGGCATCAGGTCCCCTGAAACTGACATTACAGATGGTTGTGAGCATCATGCTGGGATTTGAACCTAGGCCCCCTGGAAGAGCAGTTAGTGGTCATAACTACTGAAACATCTCTCCAGCCCCCTGAACCTTAATTTTATATCCCTCCATGTGTGTGTTTCTGCGGGGCACATGGCAACTTCTTCCTTGGCAATTTTTCTCATGAGACTTGGTTTTAAGGAGTAGGCCTGGAAATCGGGCCTGTGAGGTACAGGAACGACACCAGCTAGGGTCTGAGACCTGTGGCAGTTTTCCCCATTTTACTGTAACTCTGTGGCCTTCAGCAATGTATTCGGTAAACAATTATTTAATTTATGAATTTTTTTTTTTGGTTTTTTGAGACAGGGTTTCTCTGTGTAGTTTTGCGCCTTTCCTGGAGCTCACTTGGTAGCCCAGGCTGGCCTCGAACTCACAGAGATCCGCCTGGCTCTGCCTCCGGAGTGCTGGGATTAAAGGCATGCGCCACCAATGCCCGGCTAATTTATGAATTTATTCGGCAATTAGTACAATGTCTTTCGTGTAACCACTTCCACAGAGCAAACATAGTATTTAAGGCAATGTAAATCTGTGTTCCAGCCAGAGTCATTGGTATTTGGTTTCAGAAAAGAAAATATATATACATATATATTTTATATATATATATAATATCTTTAAAAAGAAAAAATTGTTTGCTTCCAAGTGTGGTGGTTCATGCCTATAATCCCAGCACTCAGGAAGCAGAGGCAGGCAGAGCTCTGTGAGTTCAAAGCCCGCCTGGTCTACATAGTGAGAACTCGTCCAGGAGTTCATAGAGAAACCCTGTCTCAAACAAAACAAAACAAAAGGCAAGCATGGTCTTCTGCGCCTTCCATTCCATTCTCAGCACTTGAGACAGACAGATCTCTGTGAGTTCAAGTCCCTGTCCCAAACACTAAACAAAGCAAAGAATTATGATTCCGTTTGTCTTTGGGGAGAAGAAGGGCACGTGCCACAGTAGGTGTGAAGGTTAGTTGACGCTACCCAAGTCAGTTTTTCCCTTCAGCTATGTGTGTCCTAGGAATTGAACTCAGGATGCCAGATTCCTCAGAAAGACCTTTACTGGCTGAGCCAGTGAGATGTGTGTGTGCCCAGTCTGCTTTGTGGTACTGACACGAGCTTTAGGACTAAACCTAGGAAGAATTAGAGTGGCCCAGAGGTATTCGTGAAAAAAAAAAAAAAAAAAAAAAAAACCAGTCCCTTCAAGCTCTCTCTGGTTGATCACTATCTCAGAGATGTTCTGGTTCTGTGGGCTGGCTGGAAGACGAAGTCCTTACTGCAAGAGAGAACAGGCTTGTTCCCTGAGATGCTTGCTCTTGGCCCAGGTTGCAGCCTCTGCCAGCAGAGATAATTGCTTTTATTAGGGGGATTGGTCAGTTCTTCTGTTTCTGGAGTCAAAGGTAACTTCACGTTTAGGGTGATGAGTCTGGCGGTCAGCCGTGAAAGACTAACATGGCCACACCGAGTCAAGCAGGCATTTGAGCCCAAAGTAAGGAAGGTGTCAGGGGTGAGGGAACAGGGACATAGTTCTATACTGTCACCTCAGTAGCCTGGTGAGTTCCCTTAATTTTTTAGGACCCTCAACTGAAGCCAAACCAGAATTCATGGCATAGGTGTAGGACAGAATTTTAGGACTAGACAGTATGAACTGGAGTTGGGGTTTTATTAAAAATTGAAGACTACACTGGCATGGTGGCACACATCTTTAATCCCAGACTTGGGAGGCAGAGGCAGGCTGATCTCGGAGTGTTTGAGGCTAGCCTGGTCTACATAGGGAATTCCCAGATAGCCAGGGTTATATAGAGAGTCTCTCTCTCTCTCTCTCTCTCTCTCTCTCTCTCTCTCTCTCTCTCTCTCTCTCTCTCTAAAAAAAAAAAAAAAAGATGCTCAGGAAAAGAACAAAAGCATACTCAGGCATGAGCATGAGCTTCTCAAGGAAGCATGAGAGCTAAGGAGAAACCTTTCAGGAAAGCATAAGACATATTTAAGTGTGGTTATGGATTTCTCAAGGGAGATTCCCTGTTAAGTGTCTTAGCATCAGCTCTGTGTTCGAGTTTCATTTCTGTTGCTAGGATAAAATAACTTAACAAAAAGCAACAAGAGCCGGGCGGTGGTGGCGCACGCCTTTAATCCCAGCACTCGGGAGGCAGAGCCAGGCGGATCTCTGTGAGTTCAAGGCCAGCCTGGGCTACCAAGTGAGTTCCATCCAGGAAAGACCCAAAGCTACACAGAGAAACCCTGTCTCGAAAAACAAAAACAAAACAAAACAAAACAAAAAAAAGCAACAAGAGTTAGATGTAGTGGAATGTGACTTTAAGTCCAGTACTCAGGAGGCAGGGGCAGGTGGGTCTCTGTGAGTTCAAGGTCAGCCTGGTCTACATAGAGTTCAAGGTAAGCTGCAGCTACAGAGTTGAGACTCAGTCTCTAAAACAGAAAAGAAAAAAAACAGTACAAACAAACAAAAACCAAGCAACTAAGAGAAGAAAGGAGTTTACTTTGACTTAAAGTTTCAATTACAGTCCATCATGGTGGGACAATCAAGGCAAGAACTTCATCATATTCATAATCAAGAGCAGAGAGAAACGTATGAGCATATTCATGTTCGCTTGTTTGTGCTCAGCTCAATTTTCCTACCCTTAAACAGTTCAGGACCCTCAGCCTAGTGATGGTGCTGCCCACAGTGGAATGTGTCTGCCCAATTAACTTTAAGACAATCCCCCACAAATATGCCCAAAGGCCAGCTCAGAGTAGACAATCCTTCATTCAGACTATTTCTTTTTTACACCATTTTTTTTAATTTATTTACTTTTATTTTATGTGCATTGGTGTTTTGCCTGCAGGTCAGATCTTTGAGTTACAGACAGTTGTTAGCTGCCATGTGGGTGCTGGGATTTGAACCTGGGTCCTTTGGGAGAGCAGTCAGTGCCCTTAACCACTGAGCCATCTTTCCAGCCCCCCCCCCCCCCTTTTTTTCAAGACAAGGTTTCTCTGTGTAGCTTTGCACCTTTCCTGGAACTCACTCTGTAGACCAGGCTGGCCTCTAACTCACAGAGATCTGCCTGCCTCTGCCTCCCGAGTGCTGGGATCAAAGGTGTGCACCACCACCGCCCGGCCAGACTCTTTCTAGGTGATTCTAGGTTGTGTCAATTTGACAATTAAAGCTAAACATTACAATATATCTGTATCGTTTTGATGGCTTTCAAGTTGTGTCTCAAAAAATAAGAAACCTAACATTTCTTCCTTTCTGCTTGGCTTTTGATAAATGAGATTTATAGAATAAGAGCCTTGCATGTGACTGCTGTTTCCTAAGGTAAAACCAGGTGCCCCTAGGCTTAGACAAAGAGTTTCTGGTGAAATTCCTAGAGAGTTGCAGGTTTATAGCTGAGACCAGCTAACAGCTTTAAGCAGTTGTTAATTGTGCTGGAATTCTTGCTTTTCTGCTAATGAAAGGCTTCAACCAGGTTTCCAGGTGAAGGGCTCTTCTCTTCACTTTTCATGCCCTCATAATTTTCCCTGTCTCTCTATCCTGTCTCAGAGATAAACACAAAATTGAAGGCAGGGATGTCAACGAAAAGTCTCCATGCCCCCATCCGGGTTGACTCTCAAGCCTGTGGGGCTCGACCTGCCCCCTCACCAAGCAACTTCACAGTCTCCACCTAAGGTTCTCTCACAGTTGTCGGAGACACTCTCATTTGAAAAACATCTTTTCGTTGCAGCAGCTCTCAGAATCCTGCCGAGTCCCTGTACTCAGCTACAGAGTGGTTTTGATGTGTTCCGCTCCCATGAATGCCAGCAGCGTCTCTCAGACACACAGTGGCATTTACTGCCGCACTTGGGAGGACAGATGGCGCTTCCATACAAAAGGCCGGGGTCGCACTACAGCCCCAACTTTTCCAAGAAGAGTGAGAAGCAAGAAGGTTTTTGTTCCTTTCTTACAGTTCATACCCATCCTCGCTCCCATGTGGTAGCTACGTAAAGTATCAGCGCTACTTTAAGGAAATAAGAAAATAATTTAGTCTAGCAAGGCAGCTTCATAGGTGGTGCAGCTTCATAGGACTACCAACCATGGACCATGGAAGCCTGGCGGAATTGATGGCAGCAAGACCATGCTGCCAGACCTCTCACATCACAGTGGCAAGAGATGGGCAGGTTGCAACCAGGGCTGGCGTATAACCTTCAACAGAACACCCCTAGTGCCCTTCTTCTACCAGCCAGGCCTCACTTCTTATTGATCTACAGCCTCCTGAAAGTGTGCCACAAGCCGGGGACCAAGTGACCGAGCACATGAGCCTATTGGAGGGGTGGAGTGGGAGAGGGGACACTCCACATCCAAGCCTCAATAGCAAGGAAACCTGTGTGGCCACCAGCTATCTCGCTTTACTCTTGGTGAAGGTAGGGTGTGTCAAGTTCCTGAGGATTTTCTCTGAAAGTCAAGGGATGGTAGGTCAGATTCAAAAGTTGATAGTAAATGGCTATTCACCGGATGAGAGCTCAAGATAATTTTGGTTGTGCAACCTAGAACATTCCACCTCTCTACAGCCTAAATGTTCAGCTTCGCCAAGGTCAAGCAGTGTACGGGGTCTAAAGACGATGGCTTCTGCGCAGATCTGCCTTCACCGGAAGTCTGGGAAGCACCCTTTGCACTTTCAGACTGTTCCAGAAGTGGAGGCCAGGACTCCAGACCAGAGGGACAGAGAAAGAGCTGCACAGCCAAGGGGCTGAGGACACAGAACTTGAGACAAAAACACATGCTGACAGGTATGGGTGTGGATTGCTAGTGATGACCCAAGGCCTCTCCCATGGTATGTAAAGAATCTACCACTGAGCCTCACCCAAATGGGACTCACCTAACACTGTGGCAGTGAGGGACCAGGAGTTAGATTTCCTGATAGGCAGACGGGAAGGAGCTAGGACTAAGTAATAAAGGTGTTGAACTTCCAAGATGGCAGGCTTCTTCACCTTCCTGACTTGAGACAAAAACCTGGTAGCCTGTCAGCCTGTCGGGTGGTAGTGGTGCATGTCTTTAATATCCCAGCTCTCGGGAGGGACAGGCTGGTAGGTATCTGTGAGTTCCAAGACAGTCAGGACTACACAGAGAAACCCTGTCTTGAAAAACCAACCAACCAGCAAACAAACAGAAACCTGGTAGCCTAAAACAGAGGACTCCTGGGCTTTTATTCAGGATGATGATTGGCTCAAGTTCAAGGCTAGGTCAGCACATGTTTACACAACAGTTGTGAACTGATTATCCACCAACCCTAAATTAGGGAAGGAAGACCCTTCAAAGACTCAAAAAACCTGAACCCTGAGGAAAGACTTGATTTTCCAGCATAGTGTCTTTTTTTTTTTTTTCCCCGAGACAGGGTTTCTCCGTGTAGTTTTGGTGGCTGTCCTGGATCTTGCTCTGTAGACCAGGCTGGCCTTGAACTCACAGAGATCCGCCTGATTCTGTCTCTTGACTGCTGGGATTAAAGGCATGCACCATCACTGCCCTCCCTTACTTCTAATAAAAGCCTTTCTTCAGTGATTGATTCTGTCTGCTGTGTTCAGGATTTTCTCTGCTGCTCCCTATCACGTTTGAGATTTTTTTCTTCTGCCTTTTATTTCTGTAAGTGGTAGAGAAGATAAACCTGACCAAGACCCCTGAACTGTAACAGTAGCAGAAGATGACTTTTTTTAACCTTTATTTTTATTTTATGTGTACGGGTGTTTTACCTGCATCTGTGTCTGTGTACCATGTATGTTCCATGACCACAGAAGCTGGAAGAGAGCATTAGCTTTCCCTGAGACTAGAGTTACAGACCAAGGATGAGCCGTAAGATGGGTGCTGGAAAAGCAGCCATTCAGCTTAACCGATCAGCCATCCAACACCAGAGGGTGACTTTGAACTTCTGATCCTCCTGTCTCCTTTTCCCAAGAACTAGGGTTATAGGCATGTGCTACCATGCCCTACCATGCCCAGTTTATGCACTACTAGGAACCAAACCTGGGACTTCAAGCATGGTAGATAAGCATTTTACCAACTGAACTGCACTCCCAGCCTCCAGTGCCCTTTTATTTTTTATTTTTTTAAAGGTTTATTTATTTATTATGCATACAGTGTTCTGCCTGCATGTGTCTTTGCAGGCCATAAGAGGGCATAAGAGGGAGGGTGGGGGGTTGAGGGGGAGGGGGGGGGGGTGGGGGGGGGGGGGTGGGAGGGGTGGGGAGTGGGAGAGTGGGGAGGTGGGAGGTGGTGGTGGTGGTGCTGGAGACATGGTTCAACATTTTAAAGCACTCACTGCTCTTCTTCTTTTTTCTTGACGGGGTTTCTCTGTGTAGCCCTAGCCGTCCTGGAACTCCCTCTGTAGACCAGGCTGGCCTGGAACTCACAGAGATCTGCCTGCCTCTGCCTCCCGAGTGCTGGGATTAAAGGCATGTACCACCATCACCAGGCTTTCTGGCTCAACCTTGAACTTGTGATCCTCCTACCTCCAAATCCCAGAATGCTATACTACAGGTGTGGGCTACCATGCCATCTTTTATGGCATGCTGGGGATTGAGCCCACCTCCATGTATGGCAGAAAAGCACACCACCAAATGAGCCATATCCCCAAGCCCTCATCTCATCTGAATGGAGCCATAGCTTTGCTGATGGTCTGGAGGAAGGGGTACTTGAGAACCCTCAGTTCCTTTGGAATACAGTTGAAGGGAAAATGCGCAGTGGCAGACTATAGGAGTAAAACAGCACAAGCACTTGGGAAAACTTGACATTCCAGCAAGGCTGAATATGAGCAAACCCTAGGACACAGTAACTCCACGTCTAACTGTACACTCAGCAAAAGGCATACATGTAACTAGGTTTGATGGCACACACCTTTAATCCCAGCACTCAGGAGGTTGAGGAAGGCAGATCTCTGTGAGCTCCAGGCCAACCTGGTCTACAGAGCAAGTAGTAGACCAGCCAGGGTTATGTGGTGAGACCCTATCACAAAAACAAAAAAAAAGGCATACGTGTGTGCTTTAAAAAACATATGTAGAGGTCTGAGAATATGGGTCAGTGATAGAGCGCTTGTCTAGCATGTGTAAGACTCTAAGTCCAGAGCCAAACAAAACAAAATAAAAACACATTTCAGTTATTTTCTGTGTATGGGAGTTTTGCCTGTATGTCTGTATACTACATGTGTGTCTAATGCCCACAGAGACCACAAGAGCACACCAGACCTCCTAGAAATGGAGTTACAGACTGTTGTGAGTCACCACGTGGGTTCTGGGCATAGAACTTGGATCCTCTGCCAGAGCAGCCAGTTCTCTTAACCACTGAGCCATCTCTCCAGCTCCACAAAAACAATATTTAAAAAAGAAAAAAAAAATCAAAAGTACAGATGGATGGGGAGGCAGCCTAGTAGGTAAGTTGGATTCCTCAAACTCACGTAAAGAGCCAGAAGTGATAAGAAATGAGGGAGACAGTTCATGCCGACTCATCCTTTTGCCTTCCCTGTCATTGATGATAAGGGTTCCCCTCTGCCTTCTTGGAAGAAAGCCACAGTCACAGTGACACTTCGTGCTGCTTCTAATTGGATAAAGAACACCGTGACTGTTGACTCTCAACTGCCTTCTGCTCAAAACTTCCGCTGGGCTAATTCGGCACACTTAGGAGTAGCATGTCCTTATCACTTATCCTTATCACTTCCATTTAAGTTGTGGGCATTAGGGCCAGGAGGATGGCTCAGTGGGTAAAAGCACTTCCTTCCCACCAAGTCCTTGCATGTGCATCTGTGCGTGCACGCGCACACACACAGATAAAATAAAAATGAATTGTGGGCATTGGTATTTATTCATTGTGTGTGTGAGAGGGTGTTCATGTGGGTGGGTGCATATGTGTGTTCAGGTGCACATACACATATGTGTACTATATGTGGAGGCTAGGTTCAACCTCTGGTGTTGTTTCTCAGGTGCCTTCCACCTTGGACTGTGTGTGTGTGTGTGTGTGTGTGTGTGTGTGTGTGTGTGTGTGTGTATGAGTTTGATAAGTTATATGTGAGTGTGTTGTTCTGTGTGTGGGTACAGACAGGTGCAATCACAGAGTACATGTGGAATCAGAGGGCATCCTGATATCGGTTCTCACCTTTCCGCCTTGGTTTAGATGGAGCCTCTTTACTATTGCATATACCCTGCTGCTTGGCCTGGGATTCTTGGACTCTCCTGTCTCGGACTTTCCTAATCAGTGTGCTCAAAGAGGCTTTTAAGTGGATTCTGGGGATCCAAACTCAGATTTTCAGGTTTGCATGGCAAGTGGCTTGCACAGACTGAACCATCTACCCAGACCACCTTGTTCTGGCCTGGATCTTGCTGACTGGGCTAGGCTGCTGTCCAGCAAGCCCCTAGGGCAGTTGTGTCCATTTCCCTGGTGCTGGGAATACAAAGCTATGTATTGCTATGTAGCTGAACTGACCTTGAACTCCTGATCCCTCTGCTTTCCCTTTCCAAGTGGTGAGATTACATACTGGCATAGATGTTGAACTGAATATTGATGACTAATAGTTTGAGAGGTGGAACTACGACCTGGCTGGCATGGGTGTGGGGCTGAGGTGGTGAGTAGAATGTTCAGTCTGTGTGTTAGGCAGATTGCTGCCCTACCCATCACAGCCCATGCTTGAGGAATCTTCTCAGCTGACTCCGGACCCAAGAGCTGTCCTTGAAGTAGTTTCCCTCTGCTCCTTTATGCTGGTTTTGAGAATCAAACTTAGGCCCTCTTGCTTGCTCAGTAAGCACTTTACCAACGGATTCATCAGCTCAGCCCTGGGCATTGGTTTTACACAATCTTCTACACACACACACACACACACACACACACACACACACACACACGCGCGCGCGCGCGCGCGAGTTTGACATTTATCCCTTCTGTGTGTTATATGCCAGCCAGTCCGGAAGATTGGAGTCTGCTTTGGCTCAGCCAGGGGCAGGATTTTTTTCTGCCTTTACTCTCCCTATCCCCATGGAGACCAAGGCAGCAAGGGGCAACAAGTATGAGAGACAGGAAGGCCTGGCACACCCCAGCCCACCCCTGTCAACAGGGTGCTGTGGTGCTTGACAGGACCCCTTTCCTCCTAACCTTCTGTTTCTCCCCCGTACAACAGGAAAAGTGGCTCCTTCTGACCTCAGCTTATTCTGAGTTTTGACATCCAGAGACAGTGGTCCAGGCTCAGCTCCCAAGACCTTTCAGCTGATGACGACATCCATGATGATGACATCAGGCAGATATGAGAGACATGGATGCTTAGGAGTCGTTTATAAAATGATGGGGTGAAAGAGAAGACAATAGACTAGGGAGTTGCTGTCTGTCTCCCAGGCAGCTCACAGCAAAGCTCATCTTAAAGTCAGAGTCTTGTGTAGCGATAACGCCCGTGCTACCACCACCTGTTCACCATGTCCGAGCGAGGGGCTGTGGATCGGAAAACAGAGACAAAGACAGCGGGTCATTCGCCTCAGCAGAATGCCGAATGCCGTTTATTGAAAGAGGGAGGAGACCTTAAATACAGTCTTACAGCACAATGGGAGAACCTCAGAGGGCAGAAGTTCACTACTGAATGTTCTACATTAAGCGTTCAGGAGGGTGGATACGGGCAGGGAATTAGCATAGGGAGGACATCTGGTCAAGGTCGGCAAGCAGGCAAACAGTTTACTCAAATATGGGGAGCCAGGGCCCTACAATCTTGTCTTTTGTTTGTTTTGTTTTTTTTGTTTTTCGAGACAGGGTTTCTCTGTGTAGCTTTGCACCTTTCCTGGGACTCACTTGGTAGCCCAGGCTGGCCTCAAACTCACAGAGATCTGCCTGGCTCTGCCTCCCGAGTGCTGGGATTAAAGGCGTGCGCCACCACCGCCCAGCTTGTTTTTGTTTTTTGAGATAGATTTCTCTGTGTAGACCTGGCTGTCCTGGAACTCCTTCTGTAGACCAGGCTGGCCTTGAACTCACAGAGATCCGCCAGCCTCTGCCTCCTGACTGCTGGGATTAAAGGCTTGTGTCTCTATGACTGGCTAAATCAGTGTCTCTTTTATTTATTTATTTATTTGTTTGTTTGTTTGTTTGTTTGTTTTTTCTTCCGGAGCTGAGGACTGAACCCAGGGCCTTGCACTTGCTAGGCAAGGGCTCTACCACTGAGCTAAATCCCCAAACCTTAAGCCAGTGTCTCTTTAAGGGCTGTTTATAACTTCTGGGCCTGCTTATCTGGAGCCGACTACCTAGCAGGCACCTGTGATATCATCCTTCCTGAAAGGCAGCCTGGCTCCCCATCTGTGTCTCACACTGACTTTTTTGCCAAAAAACTACTTCGCTGGACAGTGTTTTGTGTGTTACAAATGCTATTTACTTATTTAATGCTGTGGATGTTTTGTTTTTTGAGACAGAGCCTCCGGTAACACAGGCTAGCCTTGAACTTGCTATGCAGCTGAGGGTGGCCCTGATCTCCTGATCTTCTTGCCTCCTCTTGAGCTCAATCTCTGACTTTCACTCCAACTCTAGTCCCACTTTAAGCTACTTCAAGAACAGCTCTTGAGGCTGGGGACTTAGGTCAGTGGTAGAGCGCTTGCCTAGCAAGCCCTGGGTTCGGTCCTCAGCTCTGGAAAAAAAAAAGACGGGTAATGTCTGGGGGGCGTCCACCAACCTAAGACAGAGCGCATGTGTGGCCTGGGCAGGCATCTCCATGACGGGTAAGGTGACCTGCTGATGTCCCATGCAACCCAAGTCAGAAGTTCATTTTTTAGTAAAAGGGGGACCTGTAGGGTCCTGGCCTGTTTTGGGTAACTGTTGCCTTGCTTGCTGACCTTGACCTTGATATCCTCCCTATGTTAATTCCCTGCTGAGTTCCACCCTCCTGAATGCTTAAGGGAAGTTCCTTGTCTGTGTATCCTGCATAATGGGCATTAACAGCTTAGATGCAAGATTGTAAAACATCGGTAGCAAACTTCTGCCCTCCGGGGTTCTCCCATTGTGCTGTAAGCCTGTATTTAAGACTTCTTCCCTCCTTTTATAAACAGCATTCGGCATTAAATAAAAAAAATAAATAATAAAAAATAAAAAAAATAAACTGAGATTCATCACATGCAAAAAAAAAAAAAAAAAAAAAAAAAAAAAAAAAAAGGACAGCTCTTGGGTCCGGAGTCATTTGAGAAGATTCCTCAAGCATGGGCTGCCTAACACATGGACTGGACATTCTACTCACCACCTCAGCCCCACACCCATGCCAGCCAAGTCATAGTTCCACCTCTCAAACTATTAGTCATCAATATTCAGTTCAACATCTATGCCAGTATGTAATCTCACCACTTGGAAAGGGAAAGCAGAGGGATAAGGAGTTCAAGGTCAGTTCAGCTACATAGCAAGTTTAAGACCAGCCTGGGCTACATGAGAGAGATCCTGTCTCAAAAGAACAAAGAACACACACACACACACACACACACACACACACACACACACATCACTACCACCAGAAAAGTGTTTACAAAACAAGCAAACATAGGGCTTTCAGGGTGTGGCTGGCACTCACCTTCAATCCTTCAAACCACTGGAGGCAGAGGCAGGCTGATAATGCAGGTCTGAGATCAGCCAGGACTACATAGTGAGTTTGAGGTCAGTCAGAGCTACACATTTTCTAGATTCTGTCTCAAAAAAAAACAAAACAAAACAAAAAAAAAAACAAAAGCAGAAGCAACAACAACAAATCTTAATGTCGTAATAAAAGGCTGGAGATGTAAATCAGTGGCAAAGGACTTGCCTAGTCTGTGTGAGGCCCTGGGTTCAGGTCCTGGTACTGAAAAAAAAAATTGCAAAATGAGCCACTTGCAGTAGTATCTGTCTGCAACCCCAGCATTCAAGAAGCTAG
>CABHPQ010171402.1:577-11895 GCA_902168405.1 Peromyscus aztecus | reverse complement strand
TTGGGAGACTTTTAATGACTGTTTCTATTTCCTTAGGGGTTATTGGACTATTTAAATAGTTTATCTGGTCTTGATTTAACTTAGGTATGTGGTACCTATCCAGAAAATTATCCATTTCTTTTAGATTTTCCAGTTTTGTGGAATAGAGGTTTTTGAAGTATGACCTGATGATTCTCTGGATTTCCTCAATGTCTGTTGTTATGTCCCCCTTTTCATTTCTGATTTTGTTAATCTGGATGCTCTCTCTCTGTCTTTTGGTTAGTTTGGATAAGGGCTTGTCTATCTTGTTGATTTTCTCAAAGAACCAACTCTTTGTTTCATTGATTTTTTGTATTGTTCTCTTTGTTTCTATTTTATTGATTTCAGCTCTCACTTTGATGATTTCCTGGCGTCTATTCTTCCTGGGAGACTTTGCTTCTTCTTGTTCTAGAGCTTTCAGGTGTGCAGTTAAGTCACTAGTGTGAGATTTCTCCAACTTCTTTATGAGAGCATTTAGTGCTATGAATTTCCCTCTTAGCACTGTTTTCATAGTGTCCCATAGGTTTGGGTATGTGGTGTCTTCATTTTTGTTGATCTCTAGGAAGTCTTTAATTTCTTTCTTTATTTCTTCCCTAACCCATTGGTGATTCAGTTGAGTATTATTCAGTTTCCATGAGATTGTAGGTTTTCTGTAGTTTTTGTTGTTGTTGAAATCTAACTTTAAACCTTGGTGGTCTGATAGAACACAGGAGGCTATTCCAATTGTTTTGTATCTGTTGAGAATAGTTTTGTGACCAAGTATGTGGTCGATTTTGGAGAAGGTTCCATGGGGTGCTGAGAAGAAGTTATATTCTTTTTTGTTAGGATGGAATGTTCTGTAGATATCAATTAAGTCCATTTGGGTCATGACATCAGTTAAGTCCTTTATTTCTCTGTTAAGTTTCCGTTTAGGAGATCTGTCCAGTGGTGAAAGTGGGGTATTGAAGTCTCCCACTATTAATGTGTGGGGTTTTATATGTGGTTTAAGCTTTAGTAGTGTTTCTTTTACATATGTGGGTGCCCTTGTGTTTGGGGCATAAATGTTCAGAATTGAAACTTCCTCTTGGTGGATCCTTCCTGTGATGAATATGTAATGCCCTTCTTGATCTCTTTTGATTGATTTTAGTTTGAAGTCTATTTTGTTGGATATCAGGACGGCTACACCCGCTTGTTTCTTAGACCATTTGATTGGAAAGTCTTTTCCCAGCCTTTTATTCTTAGGTAGTGTCTGTCTTTGTATTTGAGGTGTGTTTCTTGTATGCAACAGAAGGATGGGTCCTGCTTTGGTATCCATTCTGTAAGCCTGTGTCTTTTTATAGGCGAATTAAGTCCATTGATATTAAGAGATATTAATGACCAGTGATTGTTCATTCCTGTGATTTTTTGGTGGTAGTGTGTCTGTACTTCTTTTCTTTGGGGTCTACTGCTGTGGGGTTATCTATTGCCTGTGTTTTCAAGGGTGTATCTGACTTCCTTGGGCTGGAATTTTCCTTCTAGTGCTTTCTGTAGGGCTGGGTTTGTGGATAAGTATTGTTTAAATCTGGCTTTGTCTTGGAATGTCTTGTTCACTCCGTCTATGATGATTGAAAGTTTTGCTGGGTATATTAGTCTAGGCTGGCATCCATGGTCTCTTAGTGTCTGCATTACATCTGTCCATGTTCTTCTGGCTTTCAAAGTCTCCATTGAGAAATCGGGTGTTATTCTGATGGGTTTGCTTTTATAGGTCACTTGGCCTTTTTCCTTTGCTGCTCTTAATATTCTTTCTTTATTCTGTATGTTTAGTTGTTTAAATATTATGTGGCGAGGGAACTTTTTTGGGGGTCTAGTCTGTTTGGTGTTCTATAGGCTTCTTGTATCTTCATTGGCATTTACTTCTTTAAGTTGGGAAAGTTTTCTTCTATGATCTTGTTGAATATATTTTCTGCGCCTTTAAGTTGGTATTCTTCTCCTTCTTCTATCCCAATTATTCGCAGGTTTGGTCTTTTCATGGTGTCCCAGATTTCTTGGACATTTTGGGTCATGACTTTGTTGGCTTTAGTGTTTTCTTTGACTGATGAATCTATTTCTTCTACCGTATCTTCAACGCCAGAGATCCTCTCTTCCATCTCTTGCATTCTGTTGGTTATACTTGCCTCTGAATTTCCTGATCGTTTACTTAGATTTTCAATTTCCAGCATTCCCTCTGTTTGTGTCTTCTTCATTTTTTCTATTTTCCTTTGCAGGTCTTGGACCTGTTTCATTGCTTTTTCATGGCTTTCTTTCAGTGCTTTATTGTTTTCTTCCAGGACTTTATTGTTTTCTTCTACTTTAATTGTCCTTTCCTCTAGGTTTTTACCGCGTTCTTGCCATTTTTTTTGTCTGTTCCTCTATATAAAACTCTACCTTCTTCATGATGTTATTCATAAGGCTGTTTTCTTCTGCTTCTTCCAATTTTTGATGATCAGCTCTAGATGTTGGAGGAGGGCTAGGTTCTGGTGATGCTGTATTGCTCTTCATTTTGTTGTATGCACTTCTGCCTTGACGTCTGCCCATCTCCTTGTGTTCGATCTTGGTCTTATCAGCGCACTTGGTGGAGAAAGAGCTGACAGATTCGGGAAGTCTCTCTCTTTTGTCCAGATGGGACTCTCTTGTCCAAATGGGAAGTGCGAGGCAGGTTGGGAGCTCTTGTCCAGATGGGAAGGCCGAAGCAGGATGGGAGCTATTGTCCAGATGGGAAGTCCGAGGTAAGATGGCAGCTCTTTGTCCAGAAGGGAAGTCCGTCCGGGGCAGGATGGGAGCTTTGTCCAGAAGGGGGAGGTCCAGGGCAGGATGTGAGCTGGGGGCTGATCTCTAAGTCTCAGGAAGTGGCGGGGGTCTCCGGGGATGATGGACTTGGGGGCAGGGCTTGGAGACTGCAGGGGATCTTGGAGAAGGGGGGCCTTCCCGGGGGTGGGGGTAGAAGGGAGCCTGCCCGCTGGCCAGAACTTGGGGCCAAGGTGGGCAGGTCTTCCCAGGGGTGACTGGTGCCCAGGGACGGCATCTAGGGTGAGGGCGGGCACTCACCTTTGTCCAGTAGTAAAGTTTTTTTAGGTCCAAAAAGGTATATTTCAATTAGGTACGTAAACTTCAAACACTTCAAAGACCTACAGAATATGGCATTTAATATGTTTTAAGAACTCAGGCTTTTCTATACATTGAGACATGTCTGCCCCTGGCAGCACCAATCTACTTCAGAAAAGATGATGGCATCGAAGATACTCCATATGGAGTTTGCTTTCTTTATGACAAAAGTTAGTCATTTGGGCAAGAAACTATTCTTGCCTGGACTGCTTGACAGTATGTTATATAAACTGGACATGCAGGACCCATAGGAAGGTGACCATGGAAACTTGTAAGGCAAGATGGTCCTTCAGGTTTCTGCTTCACAGAAGAAACTGCCGACATTCTACAGAACAAAGGGAGAAGCGACTGAGGAACTTTGTCAGAATAGGCAGAACAGTCCTTAAAATCTCCTGCTTCACTGAAAACCATGCCAGAGACTTTAGGCCTGTATGCTGAAGACAGATGTTACAGAGGAACTTTGATGACTGTCCAGGTAGCCAGATGTTTGTTTCTCCCATTTCTAGAATTGTGGAAGTTGCTTACAATGCACTTCCTGTTTACTTATATAATATTATATACCTCTGGTGTCTTTGATGGAGTTGAAGATAGTTGTAATTATAGTTTTCCTTAGTTGTGATAAGAGATAGATAGATATAAATCTTTAGACTCACAAATATAGAATAGAAGAATATTTTTTTTAATTTTGCCAAATACAAATACACTGGACATTATAACTGTAATTCGTTCTTTCTTGATAACTGTTTTCTTATATATAATTTTACTATGCTAAAGTTAAAACCTTCCTTTTTGATTAGACAAAAAAGGGGAAGTGATGTGGGATGTCTTTCTGTATGCTGTGAGTATGGATAATGCTGTGAGTGTTACTCCCATTGGATAATAAATACAGCTGTTTTGACCTATGGCAAGAAAGCTACAGCCAGGCAGGAAATTCAAGCAGAGATACAGGCAGAAGAAGGGTGGAGAGTCAAGCAAGATCCCAGCTGCTGTTGAAGGAGCAAAAAGATGCCAGCAGACTGGTAATGCCACAGCCATGTGGCAACATATAGATTAATAGGAATGTGTTAATCTAAGAAAAAAGAGTTAGCTAGACAGAAGTTGAAGCCATAAGTCATACAGTTTGTAATTAATATAAGCCTCTATGTGTTTACTTGGGACTGAGTGGCTGCAGGACCAGGTGGGACACAGGAAAATTTCTGACTACAATACATGAATGTGTTGTTATAAAAATATAATAGGATAAATTACAAGCATACATGCAACACACATGCATACACACAGTACATACATACATATACCACAAATGTTACAATTTTATTTGTTATCTTGACAGATAAAATGAAGATTGTGTGAGAAAATGAACTTTCAGATGTAGAAGAGCAGTATTTTTGGTCTAAATATAAGCTAGCTCCCTGAAATTGGACCAGTAATGTTTAACAGGCAATTGTACAGAGCATGACCCCTCTTTCCCTTGCAAACTTTAAACTAGACCTTGTTACTGGCACTGGAATTTTAGAGAAAAATTCATGAAAACATAGGAAACAGAAACAAAAGCTGGAAATAATTTGAGAATTAAATTATGGTTTTGGAGATTTGAATCAACCAATAGTACATAAGACATATTGGTGAATTTTCATTTCCATATTGATTCTACTTGACTGAGGCTTGACTAATAAAAATTTATCCTAATCTGCAACAGCTTGTGCATAGATGTAGACATGGGTCAGAAAAATTAGGTAAAATGATATGTCTATTGTTTAGATTATGAATTAAGGTTGTAGATGCAATTATGCAATTATGCATATGCATGTAGATTATGGTGCTGAATAAATAAAATTGTGAACATGACTGTAATGCCTGCTTATCCAAAATTTAGTCTCTGTCAATCAATGTGTTAGACAATGTCCATATTTTCTGAGTTCTCTATAAGCATTATTATATCTGTGAGTTGAAATTCTTTAAAACCCATAAAATTCATAACTAGGAAAGCTGAAATTTAATTCTAAATATGGATAGTTTTAAAGATCACGATCAATTCATCACATAATTTTAAAAGGATAACATAGAGAAGACTTGCAAATTTGTTTTGAAAATATAGGTAAAAAAAAAATCAAACACAATGTTTTGTATTCCCACCCTCAGGTCTTTGTCATTATCATAATTTTCCCTAAATGCTTACAATATTCAGTACCAATATAATTGGCATAAATAACTAAGCAATTATTGCTTGATATTTCTACTTCAAATAAAACTGGCTGGATCAAAGCAAGTTCAGTAGGGACATCTGACATCTGTGAAGTATAACTATGATGCCTGGAGAAACATTTAAGCTGGAAAAGTGTTTGTGATGCAAACATATGGATCCAAGTGGAATTGATACAACCCACAAAAAATGCTGGGCAGAAACAGAAAGGTTTCCTGGACTTACCTGCTGGCCACCCTGCATAGCTAAATCTTCTTGTACTAGTGAGAGACTGTTTCTCAAACACCATGGCAGACCTTTTGAGGTCTCAAGATTGGCCTAGCCTCCATAATCATTCAAATACACATGAGCACATGCACATACAAGGACAAGCCATGCATACCAAATATGCACACACACACACACACACACACACACACACACACACACACACACACAAAATGTTAAATACCAATACCATTTTCTAAAAAATATAGATGTCCTAAATTACACCCAAAAATTGAACTAATGATGGAATTACTGAATTTCACATCATGTGTGATGTTTTCCCTCTATTTATGACATATGGAGAGTTTTAGTGAAATGGTGCTTTTACTTTTATCATTTATTACATTATTTCTCTCACTCTCTGTCTCTCTGTCTCTCTGCCTCTGTCTCTGTCTCTGTCTCTGTCTCTGTCTCTCTCTGTGTGTGTGTGTGTGTGTGTGTGTGTGTGTGTGTGTGTGTTTGCAGGTGCCATGGTATCCAAGTGAAGTCAAAGGACAAATTGTAAGGATAGGCTATCTTTTTCCATCATGTGGGTATCTCAGGTAGTCCACATTATAGGAAGACCTCAGATTTATTTTAACTTCTAATATGTTTAATTTCTTATCAAAACACGAGGCAAAATTTGTTCCCAATGAAATCATTGTTAATTCACAGGGGACAGAGGAGGACAAAACACCATTTCACTTGCAAGAAGATCCACTACATTTCCTGTAAACCAGTTCTCTTTGTAGAATTGTGGTTTCAATTATTAAATCAAATAGTAATGTGTTGGAATTATATGCAAGTCACAGAGCTGACTTCTCACTCACCTGAATTAAATTTGTTCATCTTGTCTTCTGTGGACTTTATGATCTACCACTGAATTTTCCTTTCTCGTAAAGATGACAATATGAGTCTAATCTTTAATAAAGACTTGTCTCCTATTAACTGATGGTTGAATTTGACATGTCTTTGCTGCATGCTAACACATTTGTGGATTTGAAGGTTTCACCTGAGCGGCATGAACCACAGCTTACTTTTATGATCATCACTTTGAGAAAACTATCTGTCCCATGTCAAAACACCCTATTTTTATGGAATTGTTTTGTGATAACTTCTTTATTGTCTTTTTTACACCTAACCACTTTAGTGTTGGGGAAATTCTTAGGAAAGATCACTGACTGTTCGCAACTGTTATGCATCAATGACAACATTATAAAGTAAATCACCAGAAACTATCCAACAAGTGCCACAGTGTTAATTGTGTTTTATTCATAGAAAATGGAACAACAGATGACTGGAGATTGGAGCAACAATTCATATCATGAGTATATTTCATGAAACAATTACACTGAAATAAAGATGATATTTCAGGTATTATATGATTTTCTTGTTTCATCTTGTAGATAAGTAATGGTTATCCTGGTAAAGTACACATTCAGTGAGAAAGATGGTCTTAAAAATAAAATGGGGAGCAATTGAAGAATAAATCTAATATTGACCTATCACCTCCATCTACACATGCACATGCAGGCACAAATCCACACATAAACACACATAGTCATGCCATACATACACACTCTCACATAAACATTAGAAAAGCAGTCTTCTCTTATTCCAAAAGTGAGTTGTCATAAATGAACATGTAGCTATCCTTGAAATGGTAAAGAAAGGGATTATTCTTCCCCCCGCTGCAGTGTGTCTCTACTGGATAATCTAATGCTGAAACTATTTGAAACTCTATACTTCAAATTTGATTCTCTGTCTGAAGTGGGAGAGTAAAATATAAATGAGTTTATTGGGGAATGATACTTTGGGTTAAGAATATATTCCTAAATCCTTGCCCTACCTGTTCCTTCCTGTTCCTATCACCAGCAACCCTCCGTCTACCAGTGAAATCTATTCTATTTCTGCTTCCCAGGAAAATACATGCATCCCCCCCCCCCCCGCCCGAGCTCTCCTTGTTATTTAGCCTCTCTGTGTCTGTGAATTGTAGAATGATTATCCTCTACTTTACAGCTACTGTCCACTTATTAGTGATTACATACCATGTTTATCCTTCTGGGTCTGGCTTACCTCACACAGAATGATCTTTTCTAGCTCCATCCATTTGCCAGTAAATTTGGTGATGTCATTGTTTCTATCAGCTGAGTAATACTCCATTGTATAAATGTACCACGTTTTCTATATCATTCTTCAGTTGAGGAACATTTGGTTTCTTGCCAGTTTCTGCTTAATGTGAAAATAACTGATCAAGTGTCCTTGTGGTATGGTAGAGTGTCCTTCGGTATATACACATGAGTGGTATACCTGGGTCTTGAGGTAGATTGATCCCCAATTTTCTGAGAAACTACTATATGGATTTCAAAAGGGACTGTACAAGGTTGCACTCCCACCAGCACCAGCAACAGAGGAGTGTACCCCTTGTTCCACATCTTCACCAATGTGAGTTGTTACCTGTGTTTTTAATCTTAGCCATTGTGACATTTGTAAGATGAAATCTCAGAGTCATTTTGATTTGTGTTTCCATGATGGCTAAGGATGTTGAACATTTCTTTAAGTGTATCTAGACCATATCAGATTCCTCTGATGAGAATTTTCTGTTTAGACCTGTACCTGATTTTTTTTATTGAATTTTGTGATTTGTTGATGTCTAGTTTCTTGAGTTCTTATATATATTTTAGAAAATAACCTTCTGGGGTTAATGAAAATCTTTTCCCATTTTGTAGGATGCCATTTTGCCCTACTGAAGGTGTTCTGTAGCATGAATCTTAAAAGTTCTTATTAATAAAACAAACCTGAGGCCAGTTATTGGGGTGAAATGTTAGATGGTCAGAGAGACAGAACAGGCCACAGCCACCTCACCTCAACAGGTTCTTCAGCTGGTCTTGCTTCCTCAGACTGGAAGCCTCTGTGTCCTCATATCTGAATGGCTCTCAGCTGAACTGTGCTTCTTGAAAGCCTGAATGCTTAACCAGCCAAACGCTTAACCAGCCCAAATGCTTCTAGTTTCTGGTCCTCATGCCTTATATACCTTTCTGCTTTCTACCACCACTCTCTGGGATTAAAGGCTGGCTTTCTGGGATTAAAGGCATGTGTCACCATGCCTGGCTGTTTCCAATGTGGCCTTGAACACACAGAGATCCAGAGGGATTTCTATCTCTGGAATGCTAGGATTAAAGGCGTGAGTGCCACCATTTTCTAGCCTCTGTATCTAGTGGCTGTCTGTTCTCTGACACCAGATAAATTTATTAGGGTACACAATATTTTGGGGAACACAATACCACCACAGTGTTCTTTTCCTTATAAAAGCTTTCTAGTTTCATGAGGGTCTATTTATTAATTTTGATCTTATGGCTTGTGCAGTCAGTATTTTTTTAAGGACATCGTCTCATGTACCTATGCATTCAAGGCTATTCCACACTTTATTTTTATTAGGTTTAATGTATTACCTTATGTTGAGGTCTTTGATGCTCTTGGACTTGAGTTTTGTGCAGAGTGATAGGAATGGATCTATTTTCATTCTACAGGCCAACATTAAGATAGATCAGCACCATTTGTTAAAGATACTTTCTTTTTTCCCTTTGTATTTCTAGCTTCCTTATTAAAAATCAGGTATCCAGAGGTGTTTGAGTTAGGTCTGGGTTTTCAGTTTGATTCCATTGATCAACATTTCTGTTCATGCAAATACCATGCCATTTTTATTACTATAGCTCTGTAGTAAAGCTTGAGATCAGGAACAGTGATACCTCTGGAAGTTCTTTTAATATACAGGATTGTTTTAGCTGTCCTGGATTTTTTTTGTTTTCCCTAGAAAGTTGAATATTGTTTGTTTAAGGTCTATAAAGAATTGTGTTGGGAATTTAAATTTAATGGGGATTGTGTTGAATCTGTAGATTATTTTTTGTAATATGGCCAATGTACTATGCTAATCCTACTGATCTATGAGCATGGGAGAATTTTTTTATTTTCTGATATTTTGTTCAATTTCATTCTCCAAAGACTTGAAATTCTTGTCATACAGGTCTTTCATTTGCTTGGCTAGAATTTCCTCAAAATATTTTGTATTACTTATGGCTATTGTGAAGAGTTTTGATTCTCTGATATTTTTTTCCTCAGCCTACTTATCACTTGTGTATAGGAGGACTACTGATTTTTTTTTTTTTTAGGTAATCCTGTATTCAGCCACCTTGGTAAAGGTATTTTTCAACTGTAGGAGTTTCCTGGCAGATTTTTTGATTGCTTATGTACAGTATTATATTATCTGAGAATAGCAATACTTTGATTTCTTTCTTTCTCCCTTGATCTCCCTTAGTTTTCTTAATTCTCTAGCTAGAACATCAAGTACTATATTGAATAGATACATAGAGAGTGGCCAGTCTTGTCTTGTTCCTGATTTTAGTGGAATTGCTTTGAGTTTCTCTCTATTTAAATTGATGCTGGCTTTTAGCTGACTGTATATTGCTTTTATTATGTTTAGGTATGCCCTTTGTATCCCTGATTTCTCCAATTTTTTTTTTTATGAAGAAGTTTTGGAATTTGTCAAGGGCTTTTTCAGCATTTAATGGGATGATCATGTGTTTGTGTGTTTTGGTTTTTTTGTTTGTTTTTGTTGTTGTTCAATTTGTTTATATAGTAGATTATATTGACCGATTTTTGTAAGCTGACCCATCTCTGAATCTCTGGGATGAAGCATACTTGATTGTAGCTAGAGTTTTCCTGCCTGGCCCACAGTCAAGATAAATCTCTCTCACCTGCCAGTTCCACAGCTGCTCAGATCCAATCAAGTAAACACAGAGACTTATATTGCTTACAAACTGTATGGCCGTGGCAGGCTTCTTGCTAACTGTTCTTATAGCTTAAATTAATCCATTTCCATAAATCTATACCTTGCCACGTGGCTTGTGGCTTACCGGCATCTTCACATGCTGCTTGTCCTGGCTGGCAGCTGGCTGTGTCTCCTTCCACCTTCCTGTTCTTTTCTCCTCTCTGTTAGCCCCGCCTATACTTCCTGCCTAGCCACTGGCCAATCAGTGTTTTATTTATTGACCAATCAGAGTAATTTGACATACAGACCATCCTATAGTACTTCCCCCCTCCTTTTTTCCCAAAAAGGAAGGTTTTAACCTTAAGAAAGTAAATTACATATAATTTGGGAATTTGGGCATAGCTTCTCTTACTACTTCCTGCTGGAGGGGGGCGCTGTATCTTATGGGGACACAAAGAAAATTTTAGAATTGTGGAGTAGTACCTGAGGGTGTGTCGTCTGAGCCATTTGCCTTAAAACAGTTCTGGATGTTGGATAATCTAGGCCTTGGTGTCATCGGAGACCTTCAGGGGGTCTTGGCTGGTCAAACCTGATGTATCTTAATCTGCAACAAATCCATAGCCTCTGGCTTTCTGTGGAAACAAAATCAGAGCTTCCTTTCCAAAGCAACATATCCTTACATCCAAAATTTGAAGTCAAGGTATCTTTAAAATATACATATTGGTTTAACTCAGCTTCCTTTACAATCAAATATCTCTCTGCAGTTAAGAATCCCAAAGACAACACAATCCAGATTCTCTGTGTGATATCCATCTTTATGTGGCTTATATTTTATACTACCTTTAATGTCTCTTTAAAGACTTTATTTTTCAAAACTGTCTATTTCTTTATATAACTGTATATATTTTTTTTCTCTCTCTTTGAAGCCTACGTACATTTTTACACACATTTTAAAGCATTTAAAGTCTTGTTCCATCTGAATCT
>CABHPQ010171401.1:15984-40431 GCA_902168405.1 Peromyscus aztecus | reverse complement strand
CCTCCTCCTCCTCCTCCTCCTCCTCCTCCTTTTTTAAGCCATAGTCGCCCATGCCCATGTGACATACAAACACATACATTTCAAAAGCTTCTGAATCTCGAATTTCCTTTGAACAGCTGGTCACAACGAGTAAGTGACTAGGATGCTGGTGACCTGGATGGAGCTTGTAGATGGAGCCCCCTTGTCCAGAGGGCGAGGAGTGGAGCGTTTCTCTCAAGTCACTATATTCAGTTTCCCGGAGGGCTCACGGTGTTGTGCCCCCAGCAACATTATGACGACTCTGGAGAGCCTGGAGGTGCAGAGGAAACTCCAAGTGGCCAAAAACATCGAATCGGACACCAGCCATCTGAAGTTATAGAAGACAAAAAAGAAACAAAACACAAAGCCAGCCTCGTTAGCAAAGCGGGCTGTCACCACCCTGTCAATAAAAGCCCTTTGGAAGTCTATGCTTTTACTGCCATCTAGTGGCTAGAGAAGGCAAGGCTGGAGCCGGTAGCGTCCCTGGCCACGCTGCGCGAGGACAGTTCAATAGGAACCACCTTTCTCTTGAAGAATTTATAATAAACATGTTATCAGAAGCTTGGAATGATTGTTCTCTGTTTTTGTTTCGCAGTGTCCCCAAATCACTGACAAGTGTCTGAGAGCTGAGAAGAGGGCAGCCTATGCATCTGGCGGCTCAGTTGGTCCCTAGCTGGCTGCGTGTCTTAGGGGAAGTGGTTAAAGCCTGTTTTCTGTTAGAGCAAGCGTTAAGTTCATGATCCTCAGAAATGAAGGCGAGGGGTAGATAGCTCAGGAGGGCTGTGCTGGCCTCTGGTGAAGGAGACCAGGTTGGAGGTCTGAAGGTAAAGCCACTCGCTATCCACACACAACCTCCTGTGTCCTCAGCCCTGTGTTCTCTAACTTCTAAATGAGCGTTCCTTGCTTCCCTTTTAACTTTAAAAATCCTTCATCTGAGTTCAGAATTCCAGGGAAATATTCCAAATTTGTGGAGACTCTGGATTTGGGCTGCGGGCTTGTTCCCCTGAGTCACTGGCCCTAAGACTACAAAACAGTGCTTTTCCACAGGCAGCCTTCCCCTTGACATGGCCACGATCACATCACACCAGAGTTAGGCTCAGCAAAGGCCCGCGCTTCGGGGATACAGAATTTGGGAGCTGCACCAAAGTGACAGGTTCAAAATCCTTCCCCACGTTAATAGTCTGCAAAAATTTGCTGAGTATTATATTTACTGTGTATTAAAAACAAATCTAGCCGGGCGGCGGTGGCGCACGCCTTTTATCCCAGCACTCGGAGGGAGGCAGAGCCAGGTAGGTGGATCTCTGTGAGTTCGAAGCCAGCCTGGTCTACAGATCGAGATCCAGGACAGGCACCAAAACTGCACAGAGGAACCCTGTCTTGAAAAACCAAAAAAAAAAATCTAAGGCTGAGTTCAGAAGGGTAAACGGCTGGTTGGACAAAGTGTGGAGAGGATAGCCTGATGACCCGAGCTTGATCCCTGGAAGGAGAAAAGTTGTCCCCTGACATCCCCCCCCCCCCCCCCCACACACAATTATTTTTAAAAAGCCAAGGGTAGCAGTTTCTCATTGTAGTTCCTGAGCTAGGGAGGCAGACATGGGAGGATCCTCAGGGCTTGCTGGCCAGCCAGCCTAACTGAGATGGCGAATTCCAGCACATCTCCTCACACACACACACTCTCACACAAATAAAGACAGTCTCACATAAAGTCGACAGTCTCTGAGGAATGGTGCCTGAGGCTGATCTCTGGCCTCAAAAGGCACCCGCACACAGGCCACGCACAAAGTAAGGATTCAGATTGAATTTAGTCTCCCGAAGCCCGGGATCTTTCATAAGGCCGTATATGAGAATCGTCATAGTTTGTAGATACATTAGCTTGCTTTCTAATGACCAAAAGTAACTTGGGGAGGAACGTTTCTTTCATCTACCACTTCCAGATAACAGTCCATCACTGGGAGAAGTCAGGGCAGGAACTCAAGCGCTGCGGAATTTTAAAAGCAAGGAAGAGCTTGCCGCGTCACCTAGTACCTGAGCCAGAACTGCAAACGAAGCCACCATGCCTTCCCAGCTGGAGGCCTAGGCCCCCTACACTGCACTGGAAGACACGCCATTTCAATGCCCAGGCACAGGCTTCTCAGTGGCATGCTAGTGAACAGTCTCATATTATTAGCTGGGACCCAGGGAACCAGGTCACACAGCGTGGAGAGCCAGGAGAAGGAGTTACAGAGGAGAGGGCCCACCATTATCCAGGCAAGCCCAGGAGGGCTGTGCGTTTCACTCTCATGTCCATGTTCCCAGAGTCTGGACCAGTCAGAGCTGAAACGCTGCTTCACCAGAGGAAATGAGAGAAGCAGCCATCACACAAGTTGCTGAGAATCAAGAAGTAGACCGTCCTCATGTCTACCAGAAAAACCTTCCCTGAGATGCCTGTCTCTTTACGCTCCATTACTGGAATGCTTGACACCCTTCTGGAGATGTCAAACTTGCCTCAGTTGCTGTGTTAGGTAGGGGTTTTTCTTTTCCTTTTTGTCAACCTGACAGAAGCTAAAGTCATCTGGAAAGAGGGAACCTCAATAGAGAAACCACCACCATCAGATTGGCCCTAGGCAGGGCTGTGGGGCACTTTCTTGACTGATGATGGATGTGGGAGGGCCCAGGTCACTGTGGGTGGGGCCATCCCTGGGCAGGTGGTCCGGAGCAGGCTGAGCAAGCCCTGAGGAGTAAGCCAGTTAGCAGTGCTCCTCCATGGCCTCTGCTTTGGTTCCTTAGTTCTGTCCTGATTTTCTTCAGTGGAGGGCTGTGACCTACATGCTGAAATAAACCCGTCTTTTTCTTTGGTCATGGCGTTTTATCATAGCAACAGAAACCTAACCAGGACAGTTCCCACCATATTAGAATCGGTAGTGGCCTTCAAACTAATGTGCAACAGGGGTTAAAATTTTCGTCTTGTTTCAGTTAGCTGTGGAGCTGAGTATCGCTTAGGGAAGCGGCTCGAGGATCTTGGTGTGACCACCGGTGTCTTTGATTCTGGGTGTCCCGCTTACCGTCAGCATCCTCATCTGAGAAACAGGATTCCCATTAGCAGCGGTTTACCAGAAGGATGTGCCCTGCCCCAGGTGTGTGGTGTTTAAATACTTGATGGATCCACCTAATATCCCTATTTGAAGATGGTATAGTTGCAGCTTCTGTGGTTTTGTGAGGCAGCAAAGAATAGTTTAATGGTTCAATTAGCTCCTTGAGGAGAGACGTGGTGCTTGAGATATGCCAAATAAGCAGCGTGTAGCCTCTGTGGGAGAAAAGGGTTAGCAACTTCTTGCGAAGACACAGCTTCCTGCAGAGCCAGATGTAGTCTGCATTTTCTTATTGCTTTTTCCCAATAGCAGTGCTCAGGGGGGATAAACTTTACTTAACCTAATTAATTTTAATCACAGCTTTCAAATCTCATACTGTGAAAAGAATTACAAATTGGAATACATTAATAGAAGCCATAGTTTATGCTGCAAGCTAATCATGAAATGTGCATTTACATTTTCTGCATGAGTTTGCAATTATCATTAAAATAAAAATCTGTTATGTCCTTTTAAATTACCAAAATGTGAACAGCAGATTGAGCAGGCCTGTTGTGTGTGTGTGTGTGTGTGTGTGTGTGTGTGTGTGTGTGCTAAATTACTAGAGGAATGTCTAAATTTCCAAGAAATGGATGACTGCCTCCATGTGAGTTACTGTGAGGAATGATTGACAGTCCTCTGCTCCAGGGATGTTTCTGTTTTTAAATAACCTTTAAAGCTGATGCTGCAAAAGTCTCACCTGCTTTAACAAGTCCTCTGAGTTTAGCCCAGAGATATATATTCTCTCTCTCTCTCTCTCTCTCTCTCTCTCTCTCTCTCTCTCTCTCCTCTTAATAATACCATATACATACAATTTTGCTTTTGGGTTCTGTGTCTATTTCTGCATTATCAATATAAGAAAATTTTAGTTGCTTCCTCAAATGATTACAGGTAGTTTAAAGGAAACATGGGAGGTATACTAACAAAATTTTAAATTAAAAATGAGTTTCAGGGCTGGAAATTGAGCTTAGTTGGTAGATGCTTGTCTAATGTGCGCAAAGCCTTGGGCTCAGTCCCCAGCACCACAGAAACCTGGTTGTGGTGGCACATGCCTGTCATCCCAGCACTAGGGAGGTAGAGGCAGGAGAGTCAGAACTTCAAGGGCATCTTCAGCCATATAGTGAGTTCAAGGCCAGCCTGGGCTATGTTAGACCCTGTCTCAAAAAACAATTCATTGCCGAATTGGCCTGGAAGGGCCATGCAGCTGCAGAGTGATGCACATGGTGTCTGTGTCTCTGCGTCCAGTTCTTTCCTTCATCACACACAAGCTCGTGCCCCAGAGGAATGGTGCAGCATAGGTGTGACTGTCCCCACATCATAGACAGGAGACCCAGAGAGTTGTCATGATCCACACAGTTTGGGTCTAGAAACCTGACTGGGGTGGTGCAGAAATGAAGGAAGGACAGACACACTGCAGAAAACCCGGGTCAGGTGGGCTCTCTGTACTCTGATGGAGCATCATAAACTACCATAGCAACCAGGAAGCTCAGCCTCTTTATTTATGTGCAGCACAAGGGGGGGGGGGCGGCGTGGGGTTTGCTCCTCTGGGTAGGAGGTTTCTGCAGGGGAGCAGTCTCAGTCTCTACACAGAAGGAAAAAGCTGTTGTTGCCAGTTTTTGCACACATCCGTCAATCATAAACATTTGTACTTGCACACACTACCAACCTTCACACTCAGACCACAGAAAGGCTTTGCCAATTTCCCGTGGGTCTGAGGCCTTAATCTTTGCCGTGGCTGCACCCATGTCAGACAATACACATTCACTCAGGGCTTCCTCAGTGTCTCATAGAGAGTGTTGTTGAAAGCGATGGGATCTTCAGCTACGGTCTTAGGTTCTGACCTGGATGGATTTTTTGTCAATTCTACTCAAGCTAGGATCATCTGAGAAGAGAAACCTGTAGGCATGTCTGTGGAGCATTTTCTTGATTGATGATTGATGGGATGGGCCCTGCTCACTGTGGATGGTGTCACTTCTGGGAAGGTGGTCCTGAGTTCTATAAGAAAGCAGGCTGAGCCAGCCATGGAGAGCAAGCCAGTGAGCAGCACTCCTCCATGGCTTCTGCTTTAGTTCCTGCCTCCAGGTTCCTACTCTGACTTCCTTCACTGATGGACCGTGATGTGCTAGTGTAAGAGAAATAAACCCTTTCCTCCTCAGTTACTTTTGGTTGTGGTGTTTCATCATGACAGCAGAAGCCCTAAGACAGGTCTTTCTGTAGAGAGGCTCTGACTGTTAGAAACATGATTTTTGAATGTGCTGGATAAGGAGGGAGATACTTCTTTTAGGTAAAGATTCCATTTCTGACAAAATTTTTATTCAAGATTGTGGTGGTATTGTGTTACCCAAAATATTGTGCACCCTAATAAACTTATCTGGGGTCAAAGAACAGAAAAGCCACTAGATATAGAGGCCAGAAAATGATGGCACTCAAGCCTTTAATCCTAGCATTCCAGAGGCAGAAATCCATCTGAATCTCTGTGAGTTCAAGGCCACACTGGAAACAGCCAGGCATGGCGACACACGCCTTTAATCCCAAGGAGTGAGCCTTTAATCCCAGAAAGTGATGGCAGAAAGCAGAAAGGTATTTAAGGCATGAGGACCAGAAACTAGAACTGGTTACGCTTTCAGGCTTTGAGCAGCACAGTTCAGCTGAGATCCATTCTGGATGAGGACTCAGAGGGATCCAGTCTGAGGAAACAGGATCAGCTGAGGAATTGGCAAGGTGAGGTGGCTGTGGCTTGTTCTGCTTCTCTGATCTTCCAGCATTCACCCCAATACCCAGCTCCAGGTTTGTTTTATTAATAAGACCCTTTAGGATTCATGCTACACAAGATGGCTTCAAGGTGTCCACCAATCAGTTAACTTACCTCTCTACATGCCAACTACTGAGAACACTCTGGGCTCCTGGTGGTCCTACACAGAGGCAGACCCCACCTGGCCCAGGAGGGTCAGGCCATTTGTAGAATGGGAGTCCAACTTCAGGTACCCCTGTTTCCTTCAGACGTGACTGTCTGGAACTAGCACTTCCTGCCTGAATCACTGGCTTCCAATATGGAGGCTCATCTGTTTTTAGAAGGGTTAGCGGACAATGGGGCACACCTGAAGGATGAGGATTTCAGAAACTGAAGATGTGGGGGTGAAGTGTGGATATACCCTGTGCCTGCTGGGAGATCAGGTTGCTATGGAAAGGCTCCACACTTTAAGCTCCTCCCCTGTTAGCAAGGACTAAAGTCTGTTTGTAGGGACTTTTAACCATGATGTGTGATATTATGGCTGGTTTTAATGTCGGCTTGCCACAAGCTAGAATCATGTAAGTAGGGAGGCCTGACTGAAGAACTGTCCTGATTGGTTGCCTTGATTGATGCAGAAAGACCCTCTCCAATTTAGGGCAGCACCCTCTCGTAGCAGGGCACCTCTCTTGACATCTGTCCTGTTGTTGCTGCTGATTGCTTCAATGACACCAGAACCAGCGTCTTTGGCTTCCACCAATTGTTCTCCAGAAAACTTCTAGGTTTTCAGTGACCAATTGAGACTGTTGAGGCATCTGACCTCAAAGACAAGCAATGACTAGATTTTCAAACTCTGGTGTGATTCAGCTGTTGTCACTATTTCATAAGCTTGACTTAATAAATTCATATACATATATATATGTGTATGTATATGTGATATATCTCCATATGTAAGCATCCATCCAGTTGATTCCATTCCTCTAGAGAACCTTGACTAATTAGTACATGTGGCCTCTTGTGGGATACTCTTTTTGTACACTGTGAAGATGTGTCTCTGCCATGGCACCTTCTGACTTTTTTAATAAAGAGTTGAATGGCCAATAGCTAGGCAGGAGAGGATAGGCAGGACTTCTGGGCTGAGGTAGGAACTCTGGGAAGAATGTGTGACATTTGCCAGCCAGACATGGAAGAAGTTAGGTGTACTGTACTGAGGAGAGGTAACGAGCCATGTGGCAGAATGTAGATTAATATAAATGGGTTCATTTAAGTTTTAAGAGCTAGTTGGGAACAAGCCTAAGCTAAGGCCAAGCTTTCATGTTTAATAAGAAGTCTTCATGGCATTATTTGGGAGCCAATGGTCCAAAGGAAGTCTGACTACATTAGGTGCCCAACAAGTGACATTGTATAGCCAAGCATAGGGCCTGAGAGGGCTGAGAGGGGTTCCAGATGCAGAGTCCGATGTGGCTTCCTGACAACCTGGGTCTCTCGGATAGGCCTGATGCTCATGGTGTACAGAGGTGAGGCTCCTTTGAGAGGCCCTACTGTGCAGTCAAGCACTTGAGCAGCTGACATGATACTAGGGCCTGGGTAGAAATACCTGCTGTAGCACAGGCCTACCAACTTCCCAGAGCTGGGGTGGGTAAATGTGGCTCCTGGCCAGTGCCTGCAGGTGTAAGGCTTGGCTCTCATGGACCCAAAGTGGGTGGGGCCAGCCACCAGCAACATGTGCTAAGTGAAGCAGCAGCAGGTGGCCTGGCCATTTAAGGTTTGGCTCACGTGAGCAGAGAACAAAGTAGGCATGCAGAAAGCCAGGTCCAGACCATAAAAACCTCTGAACAGGTACAGTATGCTTGAATATGTGCTTAGATGCCAAAGAAAGAAAAGAAAATGGGAATAGACAATCATAGAAAAAATTAGGTAGTTTAAAAATAATAAAGCAAAGTCTTTAAAGAGAGAGTAAAGTAATATAAAAAAAAAACCAACAAGCCAAATAAAGGTGGGGGATACCATAACACAGGGCATGTGAGCCCTATATAGTTCTTTATTAACTTAAAATGTTTAAGTGCTAATGAGCAAAAAATAACAGCTGCTAAGATATATTGGATTATGGAAACTGCTGAATTAAACCAGCCTATATATTTTAAGAATGCTTGAACTTCAGAATAGAAGTTAGGAATTGTGTTGTATTTGGGGAGAGGTCATGACTTTGTTTCCACAGGAAATAAAAAGCTATAGATTCCTTCAAAATTAATAAAGGTCAGATTTGACTGAGGGAGACCTCTTGAAAATCTTGGCTGCAGACATGAAGGGAAAAAAAAAACAAGAAAAACTACAAGACAAGTGATGTACATGCTGATCTCTTGACATGGGAACAGCTCAGACTGGATGAGACACGGTAAATATTGTTGGCTACAGAGTCCTTATCGTAGTTTTTTTTGTTTGTTTTGTTTTTTTTTTTCTTTTAGCTCTTTTGGGGTCCTACCACCCAACTCCCAAATAAATACACATGAAGACTTATTATTACTTATAAATGCCTGGCCTTAGCTTGGCTTGTTTCTTGCCCATTTTTCTTAACTTAAATTGTCCCATCTATCTTTTGCTTCTGAACTTTCTCTATTTCTGTGTATCTTACTTTTACTCTTATTCTGTGGCTGGCTGGGTGGCTGGGTGGCTGGTCCCTTGTGTCCTCCTCTCCTTCTCTCTCTTGCTCTTTCTTGTTTTTCTCCCAGATTTCTCCTTCTTCTCATTGTTTCTGCCTGCTAGCCCCACCTATCGTTTTTCCTTCCTCACTATTGGCCATTCAGCTCTTTGTTAGACCACCAGGTGTTTTATATAGGCAGAGTAACACAGCTTCACGGAGTTAAACAAATGCAACATAAATAAGAGTAACACACCTTAAAATAATATTCTGCAACAACTCATGACTTATTATTACATGCCATCCTTTCATATGGCATGGATGGAGATTTATATTAGTTTGGTTATGCAGTTCAAATGGACTTATAAAGTTGACAGATGCTTTTTACCTGCTCAAACATAGAACAGAAAATCATTACCTGATTTGTGCGTACCACTTATTCCATACTTATGTTAAGGCAGATATGTATGTTACCTTTCAAAGTTTGTGTGTTTTCAGAACAAAAGGACCAAACACCAATGAAGAAGACAAGAAGCCCAGGTGATCCAGCCTTTCAGAATGCTTCTGTTGCAGTTTCTTCAAAAATCTGCATCCAGAACAGCTCCAAATCATCTAGCTGTCATGGTCCAGCCTCAAGGACTACTCCAGCCAGGGCTTCAGTTAAGCCCTGCATTTTCTCATCACACAGAGACTGGACAACAAATGACACAGCTAGCTCTCCCAGGACTTGACCATTATCCCAATTTTCTCAGGGTCCCCTAAAGATGCTGTCACCCCCAGATAGCAGGAAATAATTTTAAGAACATGACACTCACATTCCCAAGAGGTGGTGGGTATAGGACAAATGTTTCTTGAGTCCTACCAAGCCCCTGCAGTCCTGTGGCCCGCTTATAAAATAATTACTCAGAAGCTTATAATAATTATAACTGCTTGGCCATTAGCTCAGGCTTATTATTGACTAGCTCTTACACTTAAATTAACCCATAATTCTTATCTATGTTTATCCATGTGGCTTGGTACCTTTTCTCAGTTCTGCCTTGTCATCTTGCTTCATCTGTGTCTGGCTGGCAACTCCTGAATCAGCCTTTCTCTTCCGAGAATTCTCCTCATCTGCTTATCCCACCTATACTTCCTGCCTTGCTATTGGCCAATCAGTGTTTTATTTATCAACCAATCAGAGCAACACATATTCACAGCATACAGAACAATATCCCACAGTCGGTGGGTGGTTTTTGGTTGTTCAGTGGGTTATGGATGTTTGTCATTGTTTAGGGGGGTTAGTTGCAAGTTGTTTTTAGTCATGGTCAAGGAGGAAACTAAACAAAGGAGGTTGGATTAAGGGACTTTCTTTCTTTCTTTCTTTCTTTCTTTCTTTCTTTCTTTCTTTCTTTCTCTCTTTCTTTCTTTCTCCTTCCTCCTTCCCTCCCTCCCCCTCCCTCCCTCCCTCCCTCCCTTCCTTCCTTCCTCCCTCCCTCCCTCCCTCTCTCTCTCTCTCTCTTTCTTTCTTTCTTTCTTTCTTTCTTTCTTTCTTTCTTTCTTTCTTTCTTTCTTTCTTTCCTTTCTTCTATCCTTTCTTTCCTATCTAGTGAAAAAGGGGGGCAGGCAGCAGAATGATAAAAGGGTAGGCTATTGAATCTACTTTTAAACTAAAAAGCAACTACTAGTCCTAAATATTTTACATTGGTATGGATTTTGTATATTGATACAAATTTAAGGTTGCTATAACATACTGCATATATATATATATTCTTGTTTAAGGTATTGTACTTATGTAGCTCATTTAAAAATGTAATGTAAAGTTCTAGTCCTTGAAAGCTACTATTACAAACTATTTAGGATAATTAAGAAATGCAGGTTAGTATTAGTCATCTATAGAAATCAAACTTGTAGTCATGTTAGGTATGTTTTCAAGGTCAAACAGAGATATATTTTGGATAGATAGGTCATCTTCAAACACTTCAGAGAGCTACAGAATATGGCATTTAAGATGTTTTAATAACATAAGGTTTTTCATGACAGTGAGATGTGTCCTGGCAACACCAACCTACTTCAGAGAAGATGATGGCACCGAAGAACCTCCATATGGAGTTTGCTTTCAATGTGGCAAAGTTAGCCATTGGGCAAGAAACTGGCCTTGCCTCAACTGCTGACAGTATGCTGTCCAAGTTGGATAAGCAAGACACAAAGGAAATTGACTACTGAACTTTGCCAAGACAAGGCATGGCAGTCCTTCAAAATCCCTGCTTCACAGAAAAGTCTTTCAGATATTCTAGGCCTGTAGGCTGAAAATGGATGCCATAGCAGACCTTGGGTGACTGTGCAGACAGGCAGCTTTTTTGTCATTTCTAGTTTTGGAAGTTGTGTGCTCTGCACTTCTTGTTTACTCAGGTAATATTTTATCCTTCTCAAGTCTCTGATGGGAGTGAAGACTAAATTAGTACAGTCTTACAGTTTTCCTTGTTACTAAATTCAGAAAATTTACATCTCCTCACAAAGGAGATGTAAAATTTATAAAGATTGAGAGACATAAAAACTTAAGTTGTTTATCTAAGAACAGTTTTAAGGTCTAAAAAGGTATTTTTAGGCTGGCAACTCAAATTATGATAGAAAGTGATTTAGGTCCAAAACTTTGGACTCACCAAGATAGGATAGATCATAGAGTACTTTCTCCAAAGTTGTCATAAAAATGGACTGGACATTGTGACTGTAATTTTTACCTGATAATTGCTCTTATTGCATATATTTTTACTGTGTTAGAGTTAAAACCTTTCCTTTTTATTTAGACAAAAAGGGGGAAATGTTGTGAAATCTTTTTGTACACTGTGAAGATGTGTCTCTGCCAAGGCACCTTCTGATTGGTTTAATAATGAGCTGAATAGCCAATAGGTAGGCAGGAGAGCATAGGCAGGACTTCTGGGCAGAGATAGAAACTCTGGGGAAAATTTGAGGCATGTGACGTTCACCAGCCAGACACAGAGGAAGTCAGATGCACTGTACTGAGGAGAGGTAATGAGCCACATGGCAGAATGTAGATTAATATAAATAGGTTAATTTAATTTTTAAGAGCTAGTTGGGAACAAGCCTAAGCTAAGGCCAAGCTTTCATACTTAATAAGAATTCCCTCATGTCATTATTTGGGAGCTGGTGGTCCAAAGAAAATCTGACCACAGCCTCTAGGTGAAGCAGGAATCCAATCTTTAGCACATAGTCCACAACAGTCAACATTTAATGCCCTGATTTGATGTCCTTCTTTTCTTGCCCCTCAGATTGGATTGTGCTTAACTTCTGCTGGACAGGTCTAGGCCCATTTTCAGAGAACTAGTCCATTCCACAGTTTCTACCTCCACTCTCCCAGTCAGATATTAGCCCTCCTCCCTGCTGGCCAGAGCATCTGCCTAGACTCCATAGATGGGACCCAGCACTTCAAGTGCTGGGAGCTTCAGGGTGTGGTCCACTAGTAGCCCCTGCACTAAAGCAGTAAGTTCCTGGTGATTTCTCTTAAGGTGTGTGTGTGTGTGTGTGTGTGTGTGTGTGTGTGTGTGTGTGTGTGTGTGTGAATGTGTGTGAATATATGAGCACAGAGGGAGATAGTGAAAGAATGGGTAAGACCTGGATCCTCACAGTGTGGCCAGCAGCACAGATACCACCTGAGAACTTGTTAGACATGCAGACAGTTGAGCTGAGGACTCAGAGTGTGCATCTCCACAGGTTCACAGGTAAGCCCTGTGCACATGAAAATGGGAAGAACAGACAGAGCTCCCAGGATGCAAGGGGTCCCCAGCCACTGCCTAGAACCTCCAGGTGCCCACATACCCTGCTGTTCTACCCTGTCCCCAGGCTTAGGGATCTCTTCTGAGGGCTATCCTTGCCATGCTCATTAAGTATTGCTTAGCTACAGAAGCTATCAGCCCAGCCAAAGTCTCCATCTTGCTCCTACAAGCTCTAAGGAACATGGCCTCATAATGACATTTCTGCGGCTTCATGGCATCACAAAATTTTGTGTATTATTTGTGCACTTGGTAACACTGAAGGCACAGCTTTCTGTCTGACACCGAATTTCAGGCGTGCCATGGATGCCCTAAAAGTGCTTATTGCATAAGACAAAACAAGCTAAGCCTGGTGTGAGGGGTTTCCCTTTGTCCTTTGCAGTTTAATTAGAATGAAAGAAAACCATTGCAGATTCAAAGCATTGGGGAAATATCTGTGAAGCCCCACAACCAAAGTGGAAAAAACAGATCAAAGGGAAATTAGATGGCAGTGTGTGTGTGTGTGTGTGATGTGGTGGCATTTTAATTAGAGGATATTCTGAGGAACTCCCAGGGAAACACTTGAGACATTAGAGTGTCCCTCCTCACATTTTCCCTCCAGCTATCACAGGACCCGCTGAGAAGCCTTTGTGAAGGCAACCCACAACAGAGCACTTAGCGCTCCGCTAATGTGCAGCTTTCTCCCCTCCTGGTCCGCAGGGGTGGAAGCCTACAGTATGATCGGGATTTGCTGGTGAGAGGTTAGAGATGCTGAGGATAAACTTGCTGGGCTCCATCCACGTGAACCTTCACATGGGAAAATTAATCTACTTATCCCCCTAAACAACAAGGCTAATAAAATTGAAAATTCATGACCAGAATTATGCCTTAGCACACAAATATCTTACACCAAAAATAAGGAATCGTTTCAGTTTAGGTTTTGTTTGTTGTTTGGCTGGTTTTGGTTTTTCTCTTTTGAGATGAGTTCTCACTACACAGCCCAGGTTGGTGATCTTCCTGCCTCCCGAGTGCTGGGCCTAGAGACATGGCACTCCTGGTTAAAAGCCCAATTATTTACAGACTTAAAAAAAAGATTTATTCAATGTGCATGTTCTTGCTTGCATGTGTTTCTGTGTACCATGTGTGAACCCGGTGCCCCTAAGGAGGAAAGAGTGCATTGGATCTCTGGAGTTAGGGATGCTTGTGAACCATCATGTGAGAGCTGGGAACTCAACTCCAGACCTCTGTAAGATCAACAAGTGATCTTTACTGCTGAGCCTTCTTTCTGGCCCTGGAATGTAGCTTTTAGAAATGGACTACACTTCACTGTGGGAAAGTCACGTCCTACTGCAGTTTTTTCTCATTTCACTGCAGGTTGATGAAGACCAGTTTGAATCTGTACATGGGAATATCTCACTTCAGTGACCCTTATTTAACAAGCCTAATCCACTAGATGGGTGCATTTAAGATGGTTTAAGAGTTAAACTTTATTTAGTTTAGAGACAGGGTCTTACTATATAGGCTAGGCTGGCCTTGAAATCACAGAGATCCACCTGTCTCTGTCTCCTGGGTGCTGGGCTTCAAGGCGTGCGCCACCACACCTGGCTTACTTAACCAGATCTATGCTGTGTATTCTGTTAAAACCTCAACGCCTGACTTGCCAAGGAAAAGTGATCAGCCTTGCCTGTGGTGGCCTACTGCAGTGTGTTCTCTGCTCCTCCTTCATGGCATACACATGTAGGTGCCACTCAGAATGGGGATAGGACTTAATGAGAATCAGTGTTATAGCCCTGCCAGGCCAAGTTCCAAATACCAATCAAAATCAAAATCTGAGAAACCAGGAAAGAGTGAAATCTTTCCATCCATCTATCTATCTATCTATCTATCTATCTATCTATCTATCTATCTATCTATCTATCTATCTATCTTCTATCATTTATCTATCTTATCTATCTAGTGTATACATATATATATAGTGTGTATATATATATACATGTATGTATGTATGTGTGTGTATAGGTATATAGAGTGAGGGTATAAAGGAGGAAGAGGAGAGAGAGGGAGTTGGGGAAGGGAAGGAGGGAGAGAGAGATGGAGGAAGGAAAGGAAATAGGGGAGAGAGAAATGAGGGGGGTGGGGCGGGAGAAAGAAAGAGGCTTCAGCTCCTGGCATTTTAAAGACACCCTCCCTCCGCTTCAGTCACCTCTGGTCTGAGTCTTCTCAGAGGTCCTGACCTGAGCCCACTGTCCCTTTGCATTCAGAAAGAAGGATCTTGTTTTCACATATAAATGGCTGCTTTCTGTTGCAAAGGCTTGTGATTTGTTGCACCAGGATCTGTGGCCACTAGAAGTTCCTTTTAGTAAAAGCAAGGAAGGAAAGGAGAAGGAAGGTCCAGTGACCCTGAACACATCTACGTTTATTTTATATTTTCATTGTGTTGAAATACAAAGTTTGGCCAGGTGTGGTGGCATGCACCTTGAGCCCAGCACCCAGGAAACAGAGGCAGGTAGATATCTGTGATTTCAAGGTCAGCCTAGCCTACATAGTGAGACCCTGTCTACAAACTATCTAAATAAATAAATAAATATAAATACATAAAATTTAACTTTTCAACCATCTTAGGAGCATCCATCTAGAGGATTAAGGATGTCTATACTGCTGTGTAACCATCTCCAGAATGTTCTCCCTCTCCAAGTTGTAGCATTGGACCCACCAAACCCAACTCCTTCCCATAGCCTCCTCCAGCCTCTGCTTTCTGTAGTTCCCTCCTCTGAGGAGAGCCACGCTATCCTCTTGTGACCCACATGCCTTCCTTAGGCTTCCCAGTGCTTTGCAGGTTTACCTACTACAGCATGGGCAGAAGTGTCCCTCTTCGTAAAGGCTGGATAATATGCCATGACGTACACATACCATCTGCTTTCATCCAGTCTTCCATCAGTGGGCTGACACCTTCTGGCCACTATGAATATGGGCATACAGATCGTTATTTGAATCTGTTTTTTATTCTGTGGGTTCTATATTCAGTAGTGGAATTTTAAATTATACAATTATTGTCTTTAATTTTTGAAGCAATTCTGGCTGTAGTTAAGGAACCTAATAGATGCTTGTTTACAGGTATTTCATTGGTCTTTTTCATTTGATTTGCAGTTTCCCTTTTTCTTGTTTCTTGCTCCCCGCACCCCCAGCCAAGCAGGGTCTCATGTAGTCCTGGATGGCTTTGAAACCATTATGAGGCAGAGGATGACTTTTAACTCATCTTCCTGCCTCCACTTTATGGTGCTGGACTTAAAGGGATATGCCACTACACCCAGTAAGGTCTGTTTGTTTGTTTGACCAACAAGGTAGAAGTGTTGAGGCCACCTGTAAATTCATCCGGCAAGTGCTGGGGTGAAAGATCAGGAAACGAGATTCTTCTTTGTATTTTATGTCACTATACTAGAGGGTCTCACATGTCACTAAATAAAGAAAAGAATATCAATAAAATAGCATTTTGATCAAGTATCATACAATAGCTACCTTGACATTTTGACAGCTCCAAGTGCTCTCCTTCTGAGGCAAGCACAGACTTCCCTGGTAAAATTTGAATGTTGGTGAGAAAACTTCATTGTGCCTGGAGCTTGGCTTCCTTTTCCAGCATCACCCTCTGCCCTTCTGGAAAGAACTCAGACTGAGGGAGGGGCCTGTCTCCCTTTAAAGACACCGTTTCCATGGTAACTGGCCTTCATCTTCAGTGTAAATCAGGAAATTCTATTAAAGGACCAGCCAGGCAGTCAGCCGCTTCTGAAATGGGGTTACATTTCAGCTGCTGGCTTCATCCACCCATGCCGCCCGCCCAGTAATCTTTTGGATTTGGCAGTTTTGCTCTTGTCCAATGTAGGAAGTTAAATAAGACAATGTGAAGGTGATTATACAGTTTAGATCCTGCAGTGTGCTTTCTGTGTGACCATGTGAGCTGCGCTCAGAGCTGGGCTGCTGGAGATGCGTGGTGGGGTCAGCAGAAACAGGGTCAGCAGCATGGTGGAGAGAGCAGAAACCAGCTGCTTGCAGAAGCGACTCCATGGGTGATGGATTTCATCCCAGCTGTGAGAACAACCACATCTAAACACGAGCAAATGAAGCAAGTAACAGAATTACCTCACACTGAGGACCTACATTTTTCTGAAAGCATATTTTAAAGCTTCCCTGCCATTGGCAACTGGGCAGAAGGTTTGGGCAGCTTTAGTGGAGCAATGTGATAAGAATGTATGAAATCAATGTAATTTTCCAGTTCTCCAAATCCTCAAATAACACGTTTCAATTTCAGTTTAAATCATAGGGAATTTTTCAGAAGTTGAGGAAATTCAGCTGCCCTGTTCCTCTTGAGAGCAACATCACCTGATCATATTACAAACAGAGCCTTCTACTGGCTTTCCTCTTTCTGTGTAACAGGCAATCACCAATCATCATCTTACCTTGGCTTTCCAACACAGTTCCTAGGTGAAATACCAATATTCAAAAACAGTTTTAAGATTGGGTGACTGAGACATTCTGGAGCTGGATGCTGGTGAGTTTCCATAATGCCCCTGAACAATGTTCTTCAAAATGCCATGAAGGGCTGGAGAGATGGCTCAGCTGCTAAGAGCGCTGGCTGCTCTTCCAGAGGAACCAGGTTTAATTCCCAGCACCAATATGGCAACTCACAACAACCTACCTATAACTTCAATTTCAAGGGATCTGACGCCCTCTTTGGCTTCTGCAGGAACCAAGTACACACACATATATATACATACATGCAAAATGCCCTTACATATAAAATAATTATAAATAAATCTTAAAAAATAGAAAAACACGTCAAAGCAGGTCAGTTGCATATTATACATATTTTACTGCAATGGAAGAATACTCAGGATTTTCAATGTAAAAATGCAAAAGTGTCTGCAGCTCTCACTGGTGGTCAGACTTAGGGTCAGGGTCTGAGTGGGATATTTGCAGGTTATTAGCCTCTTATTGAAGGAATTGAAATAAGGACCCCCACAAACTGCAAGAGTAGCAATAATTTTTATTCAAAGCTAAGCAATGGTACAGATTAGCAAGGAATGTACTGTCAAGACTGACAGCAAGACATGTGGTGAGTGAGGGTAATTGAGGGCTGTGTTTATTGTTTGGAGTTTCCTTTTATGGGGTTCAAGAGCAGGAGGAGCGTAGCTACTAGTGGTGTGATTTGGGTGTGTTTCTCTTTTGACTGACAAGTGTGGGTTATATAAGCCTTGCTCCCTGTGTGTGTCCCTTCCCATAATATACAATTTCCAATAATCTGTAAGCCTGCTTTTGCAGCCTTTCTGATCTCTGTTCCATCTGACCCTCAAATCCATAAATCCACCCAGGATGTACAAATAAAGCTCTGGCTGGCCTTGAACTCACAGAGATTCATCTGCCTCTGCCTTACTGGGTTAAAGGTGTGTGCCACCCACCCAACTGAATAACTATTTTTGAGTGCCTTCCTTTTGGGGGATACAGTGCAGAATAAATTAGACAAAATTTTCACATAGTTTACAAGATAGTTACAAGGAGAGGCACAGGATTGGGGGAGAAGGGCACACATTTACTATAGAGGAGTTTCCTTTTAAGGTTTGAACGGTTTCTCAAAGAGCTAAGCACAGAATTACCTAATGAGTGAGCAATTCCACTCCTAAGCACCCATGTAAAGTAGCTGAAATATACATGTTACCCCTTCATTCAGGGTAGCTTCATTCACAACAACCAGAAGGTAGAAAAGGCAAAATGCATTGCATCTTTCAACAGGGTGGTACTAGAGAAGCAAGGAAGTAGCATGTGCAAGCAGATGGGAGAATCTGAAAACACTGTGCTAAGTGAAAGGAGCTAGACACAAAACAAGATTCATTTAATAAGAAATATCCCGAGTAAGTAACCTATAGACACAGAAGGAGTAGTGGGTTGCACGGGCTGTAGAGGCACCTGTCCTCTGAGAGCTTAATGGGTGGAGAATACTCTCTTAGGGTGGAAAATGTTTTGGGATTAGATAGTGCTAGTGGTTGCCCAAGCCTAGGAACACACAGGGTGCTACTCAATAGTGCATATGAAGACAGCTAATTTTCAATTTGGTGAACTTTGCTTTAGCTATTTAAAGAAGTGTAACAAGAAGACTAATTTAGATTGAATAGCAGGGAAGATGACTCTGAGGAAGTGGCATTCAGACCCAAAGGCCAAGTAAGAGTTGACTGGGAAAGGTGGTTGTGATCATACCACTGACAAGAAGGAAGTGTCTCAGAGCTACGACTGCCAGAGCTGTAAGAAGTTACCTTCTACTTACCGACTTACCGCCACACAGCACCCAGACAGGGTTGCTGGAAGCCTTGCTCCAGATGGGTTCAATGACCTGGAATGGATGTGTGAAGTCGGCGCCAAGAGGAAACTGTGGCCACCTATTGTTGTTCAAACAAGAGGCCCTGGAGAGCCTGGGCAGTCTTTATTTATACTGTTTCAATGGTTTGCACAGTTTTACAATCAGTTCTGCTTCCTTGAGTTTCTAAAAATGGTTTATAATCATCACCAGTTTATTCCTTGTTTTGCACAGTTAATGATGACTTATGGTGATGGGGCACCACATTCAGCTCCCACTAGGCTTCAGAGTAGAGTCACTAAGGTTTGATAGGGGCTGCTGGGAATGTAGGTTTCCACTGTGCCAGCAATCTTGGCAGAAATGATGTGGCTTCTTTGTGCAAGCTTCTGGATGTTTGATGTTTGGTTGCATGAAAAGTATTTAATGGTTCTCAGTCAAGACAGGATTTTCACAAGGACTGTGCAACATTTACACTGACATATTGTGTTTGTGAGAGGCTTTAACTTGTTCTAAAAGGAGGAATCAACAAATTCACACTAATTCTACTTCCCCATTTCAATGAGTTTTATCAAGACTTGATTTGCAGGAGACAGAGCCCAGTGGAGAGTGAAGCTAATACAAACAATATTAAGGGATTAGAGACTTTATAGTTGGTAAGGTTTTGCTGTTCTTTTGTTTTGTTATTGATGTGATCTCATACAACCCAGGCTGACCCTGAACTCATTATATAGATGAGGATGACACTGAACTTTTGGTCCTCAAAGCTCCTTCCCCCTGACTGCTGGGATTAGAGCCATTGCACCAGAATGCCTGGTTTATGCATGATGGGGATGGAAACCCAGGGCCTCAAGTCTAGCTCTACCAACTGAGTTCCATTCCCATGCCCAAGTGTAGAAGGATTTTTTCTTTGGGATGCCAGCTCACAAAAAAATGGCATGGAAACTTACTAATTATGAAAGTTTAGCCTGTAGCTTAGGCTTGTCCCACTGGCTCTTATAACTTAAACAAACCCATTTCTATTTATTTACGTGTTGCCATGTGATTTGTCGCTTTTACCTCTTCTCCTGCGTGTCTTGCTCCCTCTGCGTCTGGCTGGAAACTCCTTTCTTCTTCCCAGAGCTCTCTGTCCCCAGAAGTCCCGCCTCACCTCTTCCTGCCTAGCTAATGGCCATTCAGCTCTTTATTAAACCAGTCACAGTGACACATCCTCACACAGTGTAAAGGAATATTCCACCACACCCTAGACATCACTATCCGATCGAAGCCATCCCTCTTGCTTAGTTTTCTGAGGAGGAAATGGAGCTGGGTTCATGAAAAGATCAGCTGTGAGGTGATGGTAGCCAACCAGGAGTAGTGCAAATCTGCTTCCGCCTTTTAACCCTTCACAGTCAGCTATTCATGCAAGGACCAGGTGCTACCAGGCACCCTGGAGCAATTTCATGACTGCTGACACAAGGCAGAGCAGCATGCTGGACAGCAAACCTCTGAGTACCGATTGTGAAACCCGAGGCTGTGGCATCTTGACCCCATTTCTTTCCCTTTTCACTCTATTTCTGAACACACACAAATCAGCAACAAGACAAATAATGGTCATTCAGTAAGGGGGAAAAAAGGAGCATCCACGTGCTACAAAGCCCGCTTGAGGAGGATGGTCTTGAGAGGAGAGATGCCATGCTTGAATGGATGATGTCTCTAACAGCTAGCAAAATAAGAGAATTTGAAACAAAGGTGATAAATCCTTTAAGTAACAAATATTTAATACTTCTAGATTCCATTAGACCTTTAAAAGATTAAAAGAAGACATCCCTCACACCCTCAAATAAGCACAGCATTGTCTCTAAGCTGTAGAAGCTTCATTTTGGTGAATCTGCTTCTTGCTCATGCATGGAAGTCTGTAAATACAGTCTGCCTGAATACTTAGCATTTCAGATCAACTACCTCCACACTTGTCTCTGTGACAGGTTGTTATTTATAGAGAGTGGCACACTGCTCAGATGCTGAATGAAGCAACAATACATTTCAGGCAGCCATATTGGCTCAGGTGCTGGTTTACTTAGGCAAGAAAAAGAAATGTGTGTCTTGCTTTATATACTTTCCCAAAGAACATGTGAAGTCACAAAGGCAGCATGCAGTTTGAACTGCAAGCTGACAGGGCAAGTGCTGGAAAAAATAGACTCATTGATGGCCTGTAATTGTGGAAATGAGTGAAGCCAGATTCCAAAGTAATCCATCCTTTTGTGGTGTTCTCAGTCTATTGACATGAACTCTTGGCCAGCATCTCGTCATCTACTTAAGGGAGCAAAACCAAAGGCAGAGCAAGGTGAACCTGAAGGAGGCTTCCTCAGTGGCATCCAGTTCTGGTGTTTCATCCCATGCAGAGCTGCATTTGGCTACATGAATTGCTAGCACATGTGTGTATTCTGTTGTTAATTTTGTGCACACATCTGTAAGGTTTGTGCTTCAAGGGAAGAAGAAATTAGAATTTGTCCCTTAGGGACTAACTGTCCCTCCATTTACTTCCCTCAGCAGACAATACAGTTGTAGGTAGAGTTTTTTGTCTAGACCGTTGATCAGTTCTGTCCCACCAGTCGCTCCCCAAATAACCACACAGAGGCTAAATATCAATTGTAAATGCTTGGCCAATAGCATAGGCTTGTTTTTAGCTAGCTTAACTTAAATTAACCCATTTCTATTAATCTATGTGCTGCCCTGAAGCTTGTTTACTTCATGCATGTACTTCCCATCCTGCTTGCTCTGTGTCTCATGGTGTCTCCTGAGACTCCTGCTGCTTCTCAGCATTCTTAGTCTGGTTCTCCTGCCTAACTTTATCCTGCCTAGCTATAGGCCAGTCAGCTTCTTTATTAAACCAATCACAGTGATATATATTCACACAGTGTAAAGGAATATTCCACATACAGTTCCTGAAGATTTTCCTTAAATGCTTCCAATGATCAAAACCGTTCTGGTGATATGGAAATTACAACTCACCTTTGAAGAAGTCCCTTGCTCATGTGAGTCTACAATGGATCCCATATTTTCTCTTAAAACCATAAAATCCACACTTATCCCAGTCCAAGGGAAACTATTGAATCCATCATAGACTCATCCATTGTAGACTCACACATGAGCAATAGGGTCGGCAAAGGGGCTAAAACAATGCTATAGATACAGGTCATTCAGTAGGCAGTGCTGGAACACAACTCCATAGCTGGTGAGGGAAAAGCAAGCAAGCAAACAAACAAATAAAAACATTGATTCTTGCTTTACCACAAACATGATGATAACTTAGAGTACACCTAATTTTTAAGCCAAATTAGCTAATTTCTAAGAAAACAGAGTGGGGGGAAGTCTTTGGTATCTTGGGTTAGGCGAATATATATTTTTGGCATATATGTTTATAAAAAATTTATTGAGTACAGTGTAGGAGGGTAGTGGGTTGGGCAGCAACTAGAGTACCACCTGCAACGTAGGTAGGCAAATATTTTTAAACAGCACACCAAAGGCATAAATTTAAAAGTGGATAAACTGGCAACCTGCTCCACCTCCAGACCTGAGCATTGCCACAGCCTCCCATTGGGTCCCTTGGCCTGGCCCAGGTAAGAGACCACACCTCTGGTCCCAGGTGTGGGACACCTCTGCAGAAGTTGGTCAGGGAAGCACCAGAGGACAACTCTCTTCCCTGCCAAATAATACAAGCATTTGCTAGCCCTTTTAGTTGACCAGAGAGCTAGAGGATCAAACCCCACATACTACTTGATTGCATGATACAAAGAAACCAAGTTGGTGTCAAGTAATAAAAATTCCTCCATGTTGGCTAGCTTTCAAAGTGCTAGAAGGTTCAAGTGATGGCTGCTAGGTAGAAAGGACATCAGTGGTCTTTCTCAGCTATGAACCCTATGAACCAAAAAAACCAAATTATGGAACAATATATTCCTACCTGTGCTATAACAGCTGTTGTGGGGTGAAGCAACTGCCCTTTGACTGGACTTGAGGCCTGTTCCACAGGAGGGGGCCCATGCCTGTTATTATAAGCCTGGTTAACCACCAATGCCTGGAAGTCACAGACCCAAGTGTGGAACTACTAATATTGTTTAACTAAATTGACTCAACATCTAACTGCCTCTCCCCTCCCCCCCTCAGACAGAGTTTCTCTGTGTAGCTTTGCATCTTTCGTGGAACTCACTTTGTAGCCCAGGCTTGCCTTGAACTAACAGAGATCCGCCTGCCTCTGCCTCCCGAGTGCTGCTGACTGCCTTTTAAATGTCAAGTTTATACTCATAGACAAAAGCTTCTCACCTTAAAGAAATGCAAGTAAAAAACCATAGTAAAGGAGGAGTTGGGGATCTTGGAGGAATTGCAAAAGAAAGTTGATCAAAATATAGTGTATGCTGTCTTGAAAAACCAATACATACATACATATACATATATATATATATAGTATGAAATTCTCCAAAAGCAAAACATAACTCAAACCACAATAAGATACCCATTTGAATGGCTATGATTAAAAAGAAAAGGGCTAGAGATACCCACATCGTGTCTCCCAAAGGTCTGTAACTCCAGTTCCAGGGAATCTCACACCCTCTTTTGGCCTCTGTGGGCACCAGGCACACACATGGTACATAGACACACGTGTAGGCTATGTGAAACACTAATACACATAAAATAGAAATAATTTTTTAAAAACTTAAAAATGAAGGACCACACAATATGTTGGCAAGGTTATGGAGCAACTGGAATTATAATTTGCCCAAGGGAACATGAAATTGTACAACCACTTTGGGAAAACTTGTGAATTTTCTGAGAATTTAAAGACATACTTATAAGGTGACTAAGTCATCTTATAGACCTAAAGACTTAAAGTTACTTTATAAGCATTTAGCCAAGAGAAAATACATGTCTATGTGAAGACAGATATATGTCATATATATGTGTGACCTAGTCCAGCAGGCTGTTCTTCAGTTACAGGGTCCTGATGGGGAGGTGCCAGGGGATGAGAAAGATAAAGACAATAGAAGACAGAGGTCTTTGCACAAGCTTTGTCTCATGCCAAGCAAATTTATTAAGAAGTACTGCATCACATACACTATTTGCAATGGGGTAAACATCCATGGTCAGTAGAGAGCCAAGTCAGACAATGTTGGCAGAGAGAACACAGGTTACCTCAGAGAAGCTGCCCATGGACTGATAACCACAGCCCAGGGGGAATAGTCGTGTCCCCAGAAGCTGCAACCTTGACTCCTTTGAGGCTCGGGCTCCAACCCTACACCAGCCTTGCCAAGTGCACTCCTGGACAAGGACACAGAACCAAAGTTCCCATTGTCCTTTCATCAGGGCTTCTGAGAAAGTCTTGGGTTTGTCTGCCTGCCCACATATGTATATTTACTTTCATGTGACTATATATGCAATTTCACATGATATAAATATGTTGATAGCAACTTTAGTTGTAAGAGTCCTAAACTGGAAGCAGCTCCAAATGTTCACCAGTAAGGGATCAACAAAGTTTATATAGAAACAAATGGGATCCTGCCTCTAAACAGAAGATAGGAACAAACTATTAATACATGCAACAACCTGCAACAACCCAAAGAGCAAACCCATGTGGGAAGCACTGCACTGTTGACATCTTGAGCAGCAAGCTCTAAACATGGAAGTAAAAGAGCAATGGGTTCCAGATAGGCCCCAGGACACTCTGGGACAGAAAACTGTCGTATTTCACAATTGATAAGTACACGTACTAATTAAATTGTATACTTAAAATTTTCTGTATGTGAATAATTACTCACCCTTAAAATACTCTCTAAAATCCACTCTCAATGCCATTATATTTCTCAATTTAAATGAAAAAAATCATCATGTAGATGTATGCAGAT
>CABHPQ010171401.1:0-15884 GCA_902168405.1 Peromyscus aztecus | reverse complement strand
TTCCCTTTCCTGGTTCCTGTTAAATGATTTTTCCTATAATTTCATTATCTGTTAAAACTTACAAAAATGATTTATTTTTATGTATGAGTGTTCTGCCTACATGTACATATGTACACGACATGTGTGCAGTGCCAGCAGAGGCCAGAAGAGAGTGCTGGATCTCTTAGAACTGGAGTTAGAGATGGTTGTGAGCCTCCATATGGGTTCTGTGAACTGAATCTGGGTCCTTTCCAAGAACAGCAATTACTCTTAGCCACTGAGCTACTTTGCTAGTGCCCAGTTAAGACTAACCATTTTTAAAAATCTTCATTTTTTTTGATACTTTCATGAGTACTGTATTTCCACCCCCTTCTGGCCTCACAATTCCTCCATGTCTACCCTACCTTTCAAATTCATGACCTCTTGTCACACACATATTAACAGATATGTAATTATAAATACAATCTACTGAGTCTACTTAGAGTTGCTTGTTTGGACATTTGCTTAGGACTGACTACTTGGTATTAGATAACCAATTAAGAGCCTCATCCATGGAGAAAAAGGATTTTCCCTTCCAGCAGCCATTGATTCCCTATAGACTTCATTATAGAATGGGACCTTGTAGAATGTCCCCCATCTACATCAGCATGCTGGTGTGATCATTACATGAATTCATGGGTGCAGTCCTCCATCTCACAGCAGGTGTTTTGTTCTTCTGGCTTTCACAATCTTCCAGTCCTTCTTATACTATTTTCCCTGAGACTTAGATATAGGGGTTGCTTTGTAGTTTAATTGGGGTTAGGTAACACATGGTCACTTATTCTCTGCATTTTGACTAGTGTGGGTCTCTGTAAGTCTCCAGCTGCTATACAGAAAGAAGTTTCTTTGGTGAGGGATGAGAGCCACACTTGTCTGTGGGGTAAGTACTTGGAGCGCAGTTAGAAATTATATTGGTTTAGTAATGTGACAACAGAAGTTTCTCCTCTAGGGTCCTTGGCCTCTCCAGCCAAGAGTACTTGGCTATGTTTATAATACCAGACATGAATTCTCACCTGTTAAGCAGGCTTTAAGCTCAGTTAGACAGATGTTGGTTACCCCATGATGTGCCATTATTTTACCCCCAGGAGACGTCTTGCTGTGCTGGTCATTGTGGTATGTAGGCTTTATAACTGGGTATGACTGTAGTATGAATCTTAGTCTTATTAATAAAATCAAACCCAGGGCCAATTATTGGGTTGAAATGCTGGATGGTCAGAGACAGATCAAGCCACAGCTACCTCACCTCGCCGGATCCTCAGCTGGTCTTGTTTCCTCAGACTGGAAGCCTCTGTGTCCTCATATCCGAATGGCTCTCAGCTGAACTGTGCTGCTAGAAGCCTGAAAGCTTAACCAGCCAAATGCCTCTTGTTTCTGGTCTTCACGCCTTATATATCTTTCCTTTCTACCATCACTCCCTGGGATTAAAGGCTCGCTTTCTGGGATTAAAGGCGTGTGTCATCATGCCTGGCTGTTTCCAATGTGGCCTTGAACTCACAGAGATCCAGAGGGATTTCTACCTTTGAATTGCTAGGATTAAAGGTGTGAGTGCCACCATTTTTTAGCCTTGTATCTAGTGGCTGTCTGTTCTCTGACCCCAGATAAATTTATTAGGGTGCACAATATTTTGGGGAACACAATACCACCACATATGACTAGTGATTGCTTTTCTTCCTTGCCAGCTTGCATATCACTTTCTTTCCTCAATGATGTTTCCAGGTCAGTTCCAATTCAATTCCTCCAAATCCTGTGTCCAAAGTGTGTGTTGTCTTCAGCAATAGTGTCTTACTTTTAAGTTCTGGGAGGTAACAAAGGGCAATGGAAATAGCCTATAGTTTTGGGGGGTCTCTTGGACTCCCTTGACCAACAACTGGAAGGGAAGTTTACCATGCCTGGCACAGGGCTTTTTTTTTATTAGTCCTATGTCTCTTGGAGGAAGCATTACCATCCCATGTAGCAGAACTTTCATTTAAACTACATATATGTGCTTTAAGTAAGCTTATATGTTTCCCTGAAGCTTTTTCAAACATCCTTATGTAGCTAGAGTTTTCCTGCCTGGCCCACTGTCAGGATAAATCTCTCTCACCTGCCAGTCCCACAGACGCTCAGACCCAACCAAGTAAACACAGAGACTTATATTGCTTACAAACTGTATGGCTGTGGCAGGCTTCTTGCTAACTGTCCTTATAGCTTAAATTAATCCATTTCTATAAATCTATACCTTGCCACGTGGCTCGTGCCTTACTGGCATCTTTACATGCTGCTTGTCCTGGCGGCGGCTGGCAGTGTCTCCTTCACCTTCCTGTTCTTTTCTCCTCTTTGTTAGTCCCGCCTATACTTCCTGCCTAGCCACTGGCCAATCAGTGTTTTATTTATTGACCAATCAGAGCAACACATTTGCCATACAGAACATCCCACAGCATCCTTACCAATTCTTCCTCCTTCGGCTTCTAACCTCTTCATTTTTCCAATTTCTCCCTTCATAGCACCTGTGTCCTACATACCCCCCCCCCCCTTTCTTGAGCTCCTTCCTCTGCATAGTCTCTTTTTACTTTTCTGGCTTCTGAGGTTACTTTTGGTTAGACACTCACATCTCAAGATTTGGAGCTAGGACCCACAAATAAGAACATGTGGCATTTGTCTATCTGGGTTGCCTCACTCAGTTCCATTCATTTACCTGAAAGCCTCATTATTTCATTTTGTTACAGCTGGATAGCATTACATTGTGTGTATGTACATTTTCATTATGCATTCATCAGTTGAATACCACTTAGGTTGTTTTCATCTCCTAGCTCTGTGAATAGAGGCAACAAACCTGGCTGAGCAGGCATCTCTGTAGTAGGATATTGCAACCTTCAGATATATGCCAAGGAGCGGTATACACATCCCAAATCTTTATTGATTGGGTGGGGCCAGATCTCCCCCGTACTTTCTCAGGGGTCACATAAGTGTTTTTATGCACAATGTTTCTCTTTTTCTTCACTGTACTGATGTCTAGGTCCTTGGCAGACTTCAGCTTGGATATTGCTTCTTCAGAGGGTTATACTCAGCTTTTTGCTCCTGGATGTCTCCACGTCTACTATTTTCTCTCAGGGTGTCCTATGCTTTTCCTTCAGGACATGTATCAACACCTGTAATTATAGGTTTGTTGATCTGCCATTTATTCTTTCTTCACACTGAAAGTTCCATAGGAATAGGGACACTGTCAATCGACTATATATTTAAGCAATACTTTGACAACTGTATACTAAGTATTCATCAACTGTTTTTTGAATTAAAGAATCTACGATTATTCACCTCCAATGTAACAATGTGAATAGGTAGAAGTGGGGCTTAGATGTGTCATGTCATGTAAGAGAGGAAAAAGATTGTGTAACTATTTTTTAATCCACTGAGTTACATAAAGGTCAAGGATTTGGCTCTAGACTTGAGTTCTATCCACGTTGGAGTTTAAACATAGGGAAGAATGCTTGCTAAAAAAGAAGATTCAAAAGAGGCCAAATCATAAAAAGAAATAAGAAACTCTAATAAACAATCACCTACAGTTAGACCAGTGGTTGTTTACAGATGGGGTCTTGAAGGGGACAACTGACAGCCTCATTATATAGCTTAAGATGGCCCCAAACTCATGGCAATTGTCCTGAGTGTTGAGATTGTAGCCATGTGCACACACTTAGCACTGATTATTATCAGTGTCTCTTTTGTTGCTGACAAAATGCCCTGGCAAAGCAACTTGGGGAAGGGAGTGTTTATTTTGGCTTCACAGTTCCAGGTGAGTCCATCACCGCTGTGGGATGTTCTGTATGGCAAATGTGTTGCTAATAAAACACTGATTGGCCAGTGGCTAGGCAGGAAGTATAGGCGGGACTAACAGAGAGAATTAAAAGAACAGGAAGGCGGAGGGAGTCTCTGCCAGCCGCCGCCAGGACAAGCAGCATGTAAAGATGCCGGTAAGCCACGAGCCATGTGGCAAGGTATAGATTTATGGAAATGGATTAATTTAAGCTATAAGGACAGTTAGCAAGAAGCCTGCCATGGCCATACAGTTTGTAAGCAATATAAGTCTCTGTGTTTACTTGGTTGGGTCTGAGCCGCTGTGGGACTGGCAGGTGAAAGAGATTTATCCTGACCGTGGGCCAGGCAGGAAAACTCTAGCAGGGAATATACATTGGCAAGAACTGGAGGCAACGAGTCACATTGAACCTACATGAAAAAAAGCAGAAAGTCCACCTTGTTCTCCATTCTGGTCACTCCAGATTTACTCTTAGTTCTGCAGCCTGCCCACAGGAGTCCCTCTTCCCAGGGCACCGTCATCTCCTAGGGACTCTGCCTCTTGGTATGAAACTAGGGGGACCCTAGTTCTTTCCTACTATTGCTCCTTTTGGCCTTCATTAAAAGCCCATCTCAATTCCTTTGTGACAGATGTCCACCCACAGAAACTCTCTACATTTGGCTAAGACCTAGAGTGGGCAGCAGCAACCAAAAAAGGGAACACGTATCCAACAAGGAGATCACATAACTACACCAAGAAACATTTAAAATGTCAGATGCCTAGCACAAAACCACAAACAAGAATAATCAAGGCAATATGTATCCTCCAGAAGCCAGCAACCTGAATGCACCCCAATAAAAGCAATTTACCTGAAGTAAAAGCTTCATGAGGTCCCATTTATTGTTGGTCTTAGTGCTTGTGCTATTTGTGTCCTGCTCAGAAATTTCTCTTCTGTGCCAGTAACTTCAAGCCTATTTCCTATTTTCTTTGTCAGACCCAGGGTACCTGGTCTTATGTTAGGGTCCTTAATACATTTGGGACTGAGTTTTGTGGAGGATGATAGATGCGAATCTATTTGCATTCCTCTACATGCAGCTACCCAGTTTGACCAGAAACATTTTTTAAAGGTGCTGCATTTTCCACAGTATTTTTATTTTTGTCAAAAACTAAGTATCTGTAGGTGTGTAGAATTGTGTAGAACACTGTAGGGTGTTCAATTCTATTCTACCAATCCACCCCCCCTCTTTGGGGGGGGGTCTATTTTTATGTCAATACTATACTGTTTTAATCACTAGAGCCCTGTAATACAACTTGAAACCAGTTCACTTTTTATTCAGGGTTGTTTTAGCTATGCTGAGTTTTTTGTGTTTCCATATGAAGATTGTTTTTCAATCCCTGTGAAGAACTGCGTTGGAATTCTTATAGTAACTGAAGATGAGGTGTATACACATCTAAAATTTAAGTAACTTTTAAAAATTACCTTTGCTTTTCAGAAGACATATATTTAGCATATGTGAGGTTATCATTGGTCACTGAATTAGGACAAAGAATTCAGTTCCTCACTTGGAAATCTAAAATCACTGGGAAACATCTACTCATTTCTCAGAAAAGCTTCACTGGAAAGTGGCCTTACGGATTTTAGATGACTCAGATTGTAACACAAAACTACAATAACTGATAGGAACGGCAGGCCCCTTAAATAGAAACTCAATTCTGGCAGGGCCGCATGGCAGGATGGGAAACAGCAGAGGCTAGGCATGAAGGCAGGCCACAGATGGCACTTGTGCAAGATACATGCCAAATGCTTAAAGCTCTTTCCACAGCCACTGAACAGTTCTGTATATTGTTCTGTGATGTAGTCTTTCCTAGATGAATAAATTTTGATTTATTTCATTTTCTTTGCATGAATGTTTTTGTCTGAATGTACGCATGTGCACCATGTACATGCTTGGTGCCCTTGGAGGTCAGAAGAGGGTGTCAGATCCCCCTGGAACTGGAGTTATGGAGTTGTGAGCCACCATGTTGATGCTGGGAATTGAACCTGGGTCCTCAGTAAAAGCAGTAAGTGCTCGTAACCACTGAGCCATCTCTGTAGCTCCCTTTCTTAGGAGTTTTAGCAAGCAGGAGGCACCTATAATCTAACCACAAAGAGAAGAAAACATTCTTAAAAGCTAAACTAACCAACAGTATATATTAAAAATGTAACATGTATCTACCAACATGTTACTTCCTATGACTATATACAGCTACAAATACATACTTTAACATCCAAAGGCAGGGGAATTTTGTGAGCAAAGGATTGAGATTCTGTAAAAACATAAAAATAAGATGATCTAAACTGTTTCTAGCTATAACACTGCACAGTGAAACAGGACATATTAAGCACATTTCCTAAAATCTAGGTACCCCTCAAAGGTCAACACAGAGTTTCAAGTATTACCAGAAATGGTTTAGAAAGTCCTCCAAAGGAATTAAGAAACCACTCAGACTGAAGGCCGAAAGTTAAAAAATGAAATCCACAGGGCAGGATTTCATTTAAGTGAGACTACAGACAAAGCAAATTCATCTTTACAACTAGACCAGTGGTTGTCTATATGGGGTCTTGAAGGGGACTACTAATAGCCAAGGGCACCGGGGAGCTTATACATGCGGTAGATATATTCAGGATGTTGATTGCTGGAGTGGTTTCATGTGAATGTATCTGTCAAAACTCAGTAAACTATACACTTTAAAATAGATGCGGTTTATTGTATATAAATTATCCCCCAATTAAATAAAAGACTTCCTAATAAGCAGAAACAAAAATACCACCACCACAGAAATAACAAAGCACGACCATAGCTCACTTCCTGTGTGCTGAGCAGGTCTTCTTTCAATTGGCCCAGGATCTTCTATTTGTACTTCCATTTTGGGCACTTTTGTCTTTCAGGTGAAAGTAAGTGAATGCCAACATTGAGGCACCCCTAAATTATGGGGGAACTTTATAGCATAGCAGTCATTCAGAACAGATATATTTGGGTTGAGGAGGTGGGAAAATGTTTCCTCTGCTGGTAAGTGGCCAGTCTCCACATCTGTGACTTCATCTGAACAGACGGAGAAGGTAGAAAAGTAGATCTGGGGACAAATGCTCTCCTTGAGGAGCCCCAACCCTCAGCATCTTACAGGGGATCCTTCTACTGTGGGGCTGACATGAACACGGAGCTTGGCATCAGTGACAGTAACAGCTTATCAGTAAGGACTGAAGAAACAAGGAAACTAATGGATACACTAAAAAATGTGCACTTATCTAAGCTGGAGCATTACTTGATAAAAGAGCAAAATGCTTACTGCAGCTTAGAAAAAAAACCATTAGGTTTGTAATGGGAACGGTCACTTTTATGCTGTCCTTCATTAAAATGAAGGCCCATGAAAACATAAAGAGGATTTTTTTCTCACTTAAATATTTTGTGTGCGCCACAGTAAATATGCACCATCTGCATGCAAGAACCCTTGGGGAACAACCTAAGGAGTCAGATCCCCTGCAAATGGAGTTACAGAGGGATAGAAGCCTCCACATGGGTGCTGGGAACCGAACCTCAGTCCTCTGCAAGAGTAGTAAGTGCTCTTAACTGCTCATCCATCTCTCCAGCCCAATGCCTTGACCTCTCCAAAGCATCATGATTATGGCACAGCAATGCTGAGTATCCTAAGAAACTGGTGTTTCAGTTATTAGTCTGTGTTAGGTAAACTCCACTGGCGCAAACCCCACAGCTCAGCTGCTGAGAGAAGCCAGCTACCATCTCTCCATACCAGCCTGAAATAACAATCTCAATTTTATTAGAAACAAAAATAAATTGAAAAAGCCTCCTTTAGTTACATAATATGCACAAGAGTTTCTACATCACATCATTTTACAAGAAATTTCTGAATGACAGGAGTAAAAGTAAAACTTACTAACGCGAAGAGAGGAGTCAGGTGTGGAAGATGGAGAGTGCATGCATGAGCACGCGCGCACGCACACGCGCACACACACACACACACACACACACACACACACTGAGGAAACAAGCCCACCTGTAACCTCTGGCTGTAGCAGGAGATGGAACTAGGAGCATGACAGAAATTTGAAGGAAAAAGACTTTCGCTACTTTAAAAAAATACTTCAGCAAAAAGTAGTCGACCATTTGTAAATAACTTTAAGCAGAGCTTTTCAGTATGTAGGGTACCATTCTTAACTGACTTTTATTCAATCCAGAACACAGTTTTATTGCTGAGGAGGATTTCTCTCCACATTACACAAACTTTGCTTCCTTTCCTGGAAAAAACAAAATGCAAGTAGTTTCTGTGCAGGGACTGTGATTCTTGGTCATCACTTGGCAAACCTGTCTGCCTATCTGGTACTTCCGCCCAGAAAGTTAGGCTTGAATAAACTGTAGAACAGGAGCTAATGACACATCCGGTTCCTTGGTACCTTGGGTATTGGACGGTTTTACGGGTAGAGACATCGAGGAAACTGGTGGTATGGATTCAAGTATGTATGTTGTCGTTTTAATCTTCAGGGACAGCTGGAACTTTAAAAAAACATCTGAGTCTGGCAATGCACTTACTTAAGGCTGTCCAGGACCACTACAATATTGGAAGCCACAAGGAACTGACCACAAACAACTGTTTAACAGTCTTTTGCCATTGGTACCATGAGTAAATTTAGTATTTTCTTTCATTTACCTGTTTGGATACTTTTATCAAGTGATTGCATACGATGATGCAGATAAAACATCCTTTTAGCTCTAGGATGACCTTGCAAAATAAATTTCTGGTTAGAACTCAGATTATAACCATGTAACATAAAATCTAATGGAAAGTCAAACTCAGCACTCATATTTCGAGATACTTTTGACATGCTGCCTGAAAGAGACCACACCTCTGGGGTGCAGTGCCAGATATACGCACAGGTAGCAATGTCAGAGAGATGCTGGTCTTTGGCATCTCAGTCTACAGCTATCTCATTTTCTCTGTCATTTTTATTTCAACTATTAATGCTGGGCTTAACATTAATTTCACCTGATAGAATTTGGGACCGATAACCTTTATTTAAGTGAAAGAAGACACTTAGCTCCCAAGAGGAAGGCACATGTTACTATAAATTGCCCTATACCTTTATTTGTATACAGAAGGGATTCATTATAAAACTCAGAGAGGAAAAAATAATGGAAGAAAAGTTACCTGCTTCAGCATTTTAAAGAACAATTTTGATAGCTTCTTGTGCTCCTCTGAAACAGAGCAGGAACATGATAGATATCTAAGGACCACAGCAATCATGCTTTCAGTTCCAAAGTGTTCTCTTTATAAACATGAACACTATAAAAGCAAGACTGACGGCAGCCTTATTTAAAAGATATTCTCATACTGGTATCAAAATGTAGTAACATGGACTGAAAAAATAGAGCTTAGGGAATTTTTTTTTCAATGGCATTTTATTATTTACCTTTAAGTTATTTTGAAGGTTGGTAGTAAACTTAATGTTAACAATATAAATATTTTCTTTGTAAGTGCTGAAATTCTCTTAAAAGCATGGGAAGGTAGCAGTCATTCCAGACCGGACTTCAGAGAAATCAATCCTCCAAATATCTACGGAAAGTGGGTTTTCACTTCATCTTCCTTACTCAGGTCTCCTGATTTGTCTGCTTATTTGCTATCATAAGCAGACATGCCTTTTTGGCTGAGCCAATTATTTACGTTTCCATTATTTTTCAATTTTCTTCAAATATACCATAACATGATTCAATAATTGTAAGGATCATTTAAGCTAGACCATGTTCTTTTAATTTCATCTGATACTAATATTAAAAGTCAGAAATGTTTCTGTTTCTACACAGAACTGGAAATCCTTAGGGCATACAAAAGAGCACACATTCAGTATCTCATAAACGATGTTCAGCCTAAAAAAAAATCACTAAACTTGCTTTCATTAAACACAGCTGCCACCACTTACCTTTAATATTAACAGATGGAACTATGTTTAATATTGCTCCAGGATGTGTTGGCACAAAACCCTGTCTTTGAACTCAGCTTAAACGTTCTGTACTTCCGTAATGTACCACCAGTTATTTATAATACCCTGTCTTTGCGATGGTGCACACCAGCTTTTGGAAAATAGCAGACTTTTGAGATGAGCTCTAAGAAGAACATCCTTGAGGTTCCACCTTTTACTACAGAGAAAAGGACGATGCTTGCACACAGTAGCTAGTGTGATACCCCACCTGTCAGCTAGCTCACACCAGGAGCATGCATATACAGCCAAGTTTACTGCATGTGCTCTGAAATTGAGAACTCTTGCCTTTCCAAGCCACAGGTGCTATCATCTTATGCAACAAGACAGTGGACTGTATATCCACCATAAGAAGAAAATAAATGACATACAAATGCAGCAAATATAGGCATTTGGCATTCAGAACACGCCAAAAAGCTAACACTCATGAATTGTCATAATGGTTTGTCTTTTCTTAAAAAAAGGTCTTTGCATATTTTAAAATTTAAAGGTCCCAGAGAGTCATGAAGTGCCTTGTCGTTTCTGCTGTTGGCTTCTGATGACCTCTAGTTGTTTTTTGCATTGCTGGTAATAAGTAGAAAGGCTTTTGTTTTCATCTAAAAGCTTTTTATGTTCCTGTACCAGACGAGATGTATTTTGCTGGTCCTTTTCATCCTGGTCCAATTCTGCAACTAGTTCTTGCCTAAAAACAAATTACACAATAACATTACACATGGTGGGAAGAGCGACACCTTTAGCTGATGAAGGAAACTCAGTTAATGTGAACTTTTTCTCCCTACCATTCTGCAGGTTAAGTATTCTACTCCAATACAATCCTAGGACAGAATGGAAATAACCACCCACTCTTCTACAGTAACCACAAAAGATCCATAGTCCTTTCAGTAAGTACTTAAGGCAATCAGGGAAACAGAGAAATCACTGCAACGTTTCAAAAAACTTCATTTGATATCCTCTTCATTTGGTAGGAAGAAAAAAGGTTCCACCCAGGTCCAGGACGGTAGAACCGTGTCATAGTTCACACTCCACTTTCACATGCCATTATATCTTAATCCACATTCTGAAGTCACAGTCCTATTTAACTACAGCTCCAATGGCAGTAACAGGACATCTGCAAGCTAATTAAGAGATATTACACCACTTAAAGTTCTTTTCTACTCTACAACAGCAAGAAGAGTATCTGGAAACATTTTCAGGAGATCCTTATTCTTACAGACAGGTCAACTTCAACTCCCTCTCTTCGGAGGATATTGAGAATTAGCCCCTGAAGCAAGAGACTCCTGGGTGTAAATGAATAATGAGGTCTTATTATTCAAAGTAGCTTCCTGACATTTAAAACTAAGTATTCAGGTTGGTGAGATGACCAGTGGGTAAAAAAAGCATGAGTCACCAAACTTGATGCTGAGTTCAATCTCAAGAACTCACACAGTGGAAGAAGAAAATAGTACCCCCAGCTGTCCTGTGACACTGCCCACATAATAAATAAACTAACTAAAAATTTAAAGCAAGTACTGTGATCAAGTGTCATAGTTTTCACATTCACCTATATCCAACATTTGTATTTTTAAAAACAATTATTTATTTTTATTTGATGTGCATTGGTGTTTTGGCATGGGTGTCATTGGGTCCCCTGAAACTGGAATTATAGACAGCTATGGGCTACCATGGGGGTGCTGGGAATTGAACCTGGGACCTCTGGAGGAGCAGCCAGCGCTCTTAACCACTGAGCCACCTCTCCAGCCCCCCAACATTTGTATTTTGTTAACAGAGAATTCTTCTTTCACAGTTAAATGTGACAAGGCAGGTTAAATACAGAAAGAAATGCAGGGCTCCTCCCCAAACACAAAATTTCAGAAGTTCCATAGCTATGCCTACAGCTTCCAGACCATAATATTCAACTTCCTCTTTGAGATCTTTAGGATACCAACTTAGATTCCTTTAAATTATTATACTATTTTCCTCTTTTTAAAAATTACTCTTTTGTTATTACATTTATATTATTGTGTGTGTGTGTGCGTGCACGTGTGTGTGTGTGTGTGTGTGTGCATGAACATGCACACCATGGGGTGTGTGTAGGTCAGAGGACAAACTCCTTCCATCAAGTGGTCTCTGGAGATGGAATTCAAATTGTCAGGCTTGGCTGCCAATGCCTCTACCCACTGAGCTACCTCGCTGGCTCTAGCCTCCCTTTCTGAAGCACAAGTACAGATTATTTCTTACAAATTACTCTGGAAAATAAGAACTTTTACTCCAATGCAAGTTACTGTAAAAATTCTATTTCCATATATACATTTATCACAGTTTTTTTCTACAACATTTAGTTGTCATTCTTCACAAGTCTAAAATTTCACAAGGTTCATGCTTAAGTGAATACCAACCTTCTAACCAAATCAAACCAAACCAAACCAAACCAAACCAAACCAAAAGCACCTGTGTGGAAATAAGCAGGAATTTTTAAATACAGAAGGGAGGCAGTTTCTATCGCTCTCGAAAATCATAGGTGGCTATAAAATTACCCCTAAACACTCACAGATACAAACGTAGAGCCTGCCCTCACAGTATCCCTGCTCTAGTCAACACACACTGAAAAGACTGTGAAAACTTTGCCTCAGAGACCAAACTCAACCGAATGCCAGGAAAACATTACTTTACCTTTGGTCAAGAACCAAATAAACCTTGTAGTGATAACTCTAAACACCCTTCCACTGTTTGACTTTACAACATAAACTTGGGTATGCAACCAAGTTTATTTTCCTTATCACTACATGATGTCATCAAAAGGGTGAGTTTTGCATGAAACTGGCTAAAGGGTGCTTATAGTTTAACATAAATCTAGATGGAAATACCTTTTATATTTATTCATTAACTTATTTTTTGAGAAGGGTCTCCAGATGGCCTTGAACTCACAAAGATTCACCTGCTTCCACTTCTTGAATGTTGAAATTAAAGGCACATGTCACCACACCAGCCTAAAGATTTATTTTTAATTATGCGTATGTGTGTGTGTTTGTGTGGGTATGTGCACATGAGTGCAGTACCTCAGAGGCTGGAAGAGGGAAGGCACTGGATGCCCTGGAGCAATAGTTACAAAGGGCTGTGAGGTGGCCACTGTGGGTGTGGAAGTAAACTTGAGTCCTCTGCAAGAGCAACATGTGTGCTTTTAATGTGCTGGGCCATCTTTCTAGCTCTTGGAAATGAGTTTAATGACTAATTTTAGGACTCTTAAGACTACAATTTCTTAAAGTCTTTTAAAATAATGTTGCTATCTCAATATATTTTAAATTCAAAATACTAGTATGTTTTTAACTTTTTTTTTTTTTTTAAAAGGACTTACTTTCTCTGTAGTAACAACGCGATTTCAGTTTGGACTTTCATATACTCCTGTGCCATTTTACAATGTTGTTCAAACACTGCCATGGATTCTTTGGAATTTGGGCATGGTGCTAGAGGCTGGAAAGAAAGCAGAAATGTTAAAATGTAAACCTAAGTATCTACCTAAGATGATGGCTAAGGCAGAGACTGCCTGACATATTTTTATAGCATTAAAGCAATGTAAGCAAAAGTAAGTGTGCTGAGGAGCCCACCAGGTTTCACTGGACAGTGCCAAACCCTGGGCCACACAGTTAGACACAGTAAACAAAATGAAATAAAACTTATGGATGCGAGAAAGAGACTTGTAGGGAAAGGGTGCAATAGGGTGAAGAGGTAAGAGTGTAACTAGAGGTGAGTGGATTAGGGTCACCAGAATGCACTTCATACATTCATGAACAAATTTTCTGAAAGTTGTTTTTAAGTGTTACTCTGTGTCCTGGTAAACTTGGTGCTCCCTTGTCAGTCAATTCAGAATGGCTGTTACAAGACCAGGTGAAGCTTTGGGATGACATTTCCTGCTACAGAGCTGGAACATACTAAGGACCCTTCTTTTATTTATTTATTTATTTGTTTGTTTGTTTTTTCGAGACAGGGTTTCTCTGTGTAGTTTTGGTGCCTATCCTGGATCTTGCTCTGTAGACCACACAGGCCTCGAACTCACAGTGATCTGCCTGGCTCTGCCTCCTGAGTGCTGGGATTAAAGGTGTGTGCCACCACTACCCGGCTCTTTTAATTGGACAGGACTGGGCTGCCCAGGTGGACCTGCAATTTTCAGCCTTATCTGCCCTCCAAGTAGCTAGGACTAACAGCACATGCTAGGCTCCCAGGACACTTATAATTCTCACATTCATAAAGAAGCATTGAAACACTTTACATATGCTTTCAGTCATTATGAACCCAAGGATGCAACACAAAATGTTTTAAAAGGAAGTTTTATATATTAATACACTAAAAAATTACAGAGTGAAAATGCTATACTTGGCAGTCTTACAACAGAGATATGGAACTATTTTAAGATGACTATAGGGATGAGAACATAAACTATGTTAATCCTAAACCTAAGTAACTTGAAAACAGTAAAAAAAAAAAAAAAAAAAAAAAAAGAGGAAAGATTTTTGAGACAGGCTCTCTTGTGGTTCAGGCTGACTTCAACCTCATTTTGTAGCTAAAGCAGACCTTGAACCTCTGACCCTCTGGCTTCTGCTTCTCAAATGCTGGGATCAGAGGTGTGAGCACCATCCTGGCAAAGCCATGTACTTTACTTTGATTGTGAAGTTGGCTGAAGGGGGTCAGTTAAAGGCATAAAGAAATGGACAGGAACACACCGTGAATACCATGAACTACCCCAGGAGGAAAAGCAAATGTGCTCCTTTACCTGTAGCTGGTGATCCAGTGTAAGATACGCCATTGGGATGGAGTTATCTGAGCCATTGGTATCTGGAAGCCAAGCATGCATTTTATTTATTAATTCATGAATGTAAGTATTCATTTGTTATAACAATAAACAAGTGGGAAAGGGTATGAGATGTTATCCCCTCCAAATATTATTAAATAAAAGTTACTGTTATTGGTAATGAACAGGGTCTGGTTCTGAATACTAAATGAAAAAGGGGGAACATGTGGTCACAGATATTAAAATACAAGCTTATTCTACAATTGTACAATTCTACAAATTAAGCTCTAAACTGAATAGGATACTATATATTAAAGATCACAGGCCTTTGTTTAATTAAAAACAAAGAGACATGGCACACAGCCTTTATATTTTCGAGTTTAAACTTAGTCCTAACTGATCCTATGCAATTCAAGCCTACATCCCCTTTCCCCAGGTTCTGTTCACCAGGAGCTGGATCAACTCTGTCGGCATCAGTGTACACAAGAAAGGTAAAAGCAAGTGTCCTGGAGTCTCCAGATAGTCTTCAGTTGACACAGACGCTGTTGTGAACACCCCCAGGTGCCCCAATGAGACACTATCGTGAAAATATATGACATGAACAAACCATAGAGACAAAAGAGGCATTTAGAACTCTGGCTCAACACCATGTTCCAAATAGTTATATTGGTGAATTCAAGCTATTAGCCAATCTTATCAAAAGTACTCAAATAACAGGTCTTGTTTGTTTCAAAGGAGGTAAACTGCCCTCCCACTTCAAAGACTAGTTATGGATTAAAGCAAGGTCATGCATGATGACAGTGGAGACTCTGCATGGAGTCCAATGAAAAGCTGAGGAAACGAGATGACCCACTCAGACACTGCTTTCCATAAAACTCAAATGGGATGAAAATGATAGCTTCCTTAGAAGGAAGAATGAACCATCTTGAAAAAGTTTCCTCAATTAAAGACTTCCCTCCCACGGCTCTTCCCCTCAATCACGGCTACCTCTCCACTACACTGTAGCAGCATGTAGTCTCTGATGGGCACTTCAGAATCAAGTAGAATCTGTTGGTATTTCAGAAGCACTGTGCTGGTTCAATGAAAGCTTTCCACAAAGGGAGAATTAAGGTCCTTTATTGGATTCATCTTTGTTCTCTAAAACCAAGGAGTAGCATTTCACTTTCTCATTTGTACCTAAGTTGGAATACCAGCTTCCAGTTTCTGGGTTGTTTTTTTTTTGTTTTGTTTTTTGTTTTTTCGAAACAGGGTTTCTCTGTATAGCTTTGCGCCTGTCCTGGAACTCACTCTGTAGCCCAGACTGGCCT
>CABHPQ010171400.1:15942-40364 GCA_902168405.1 Peromyscus aztecus | reverse complement strand
TTGAGAGGTGGAATATTGTGCTCAAGGCATCTTTCCTATTGTCCCAATGCAAAGTCCGAGGTTTCCCCTTGTACTGGATAGTTATATGTCTCAATTAAGAAAATCCTTCCACATGATTGGGTTTCAGGCAAGCCTATGGGGGCATTTTCTTAATTAGTGATTGATGGGGTAGGGCTCAGCCCATTGTGGGTGGGACTGTCTCTGGGCTGATGGTCCTGGATCCCATAAGAAAACAGGCTAAGCAAGTCATGAAGAACACGCCAGCGCCCCTCCATGGCCTCTACATCAGCTCTTGCCTCCAGATTCCTGCCCTAATGAGTTCCTGTCCTGACTTCCTTCAGTGATGAACAATGATATGGAAGTGTAAGCCAAATAAACCCTCTCCTTCCCAACTTGCTTTTGGTCATGGTGTTTCATTGCAGCAACAGAAACCCTAACTAAGACACTCCCTAATTGTACTAATCTCTTAAAGAATCATAGTTCTTTGTCTGAATCCATTTTGTCTGATCTATTTGCATCTTTCAAGCTCTTTTCTTTGCCAGGCAGAGCATTTTCCACACATTTCTGTTCTTTGTCGCTGTAACTCTGGGTAAACGCAGAGAGCCGTAACTATACCACGGCACGAATGCTGTGCCACATTTACAATACTTCCGTCACACAACTTAGTTCACGTGAACTCAGAATCATTCAGCTTACAGAGGCACAAACAGAACACAGGCAGATTCTTTGCCAGGTTATAACACACATGACTCCTACTCCAAGTTCTGATAGAGTCCTTGTTCTCCCGTGAGCACAGTCTTTACTGTGTCCTTTTTTTTTTTTTTCTTTGTCATTCTGTTCTTACATGCTCTTACCAGTATGGCCCAATTAACTTCCACTTACAGCATTCTAGATCTTCTCTACGTCATCCATGTTTCAAAATGCCTCCTGAAAACTAATTCTGAAGGCCTATAAAGCACAAGGTCAGATTTCTCACAGCAGGAACCCCACTTCCTGGTATAAATTTCCTATTATTAGTTACTTTTTCTCATTGTTGCAACAAAATACCCAACAAGAAGAAACTTCAGTAAGAAAAGGCCTATTTGGGTTCACAGTTTGAGGGTCTAGACCAGTGGTTCTTAACCTGTGGGTCATGACCCCTTTGGGAGTTGAATGACCCCTTCACAGTGGTCACCTAAAGGTATCAGAAAACACAGATACATACATTGTGATTCATATCAGTAACAAAATTACAGTTATGATGTAGCAACGAAAATAATTTTATGGTTGGGGGGTTGACACAACGTGAGGACAGTACTAAAGGGTTGCAGCATTAGGACGGTTGAGAACTGGTCTAGACTATCATGGTGTCGATACTGTGGTAGCAGAAGCATGAAGCTGCTTGATTTTATCTCGGGGTGGGATCAACAATGAAGGTGAATTCCAGTGCTCCGCAGGCTTTCTCTCTTCCCTGCTTTGATTCTGTCTGTAATCTCAGCCCATAATACAATCCACAGTTGAGGTGGGTCTTCTCCCTCAGGTGATGTTCTCTGGAAACGTCTCACAATCATACCCAGAGGTAAGCCTCACGAACACCTCAGCATTTCCTAATCCAATCAAATCTTGAACGAAGCTCAACCCTCCCAAAGGAGATATTATTGACTAAGTAAGATAAGCACACTGAGCCAAAATATGGTGTGAGTATTAATGGATTCAGAAGGTGCCAAAATTGAGAGGTAAGTGGGTTTGAGAAGAACCAGTGAATGGAAAATGGGGAGGAATGATGCTCCCATAGCAGGAACAGCCTGAGAGAGGGTGTGGTAGCAGGGATCTGAGGCATTTGTTCAAAGAAGAGCCTGTTTGGCTGGAAGAAGATACAGGGAAGTGCGGTACGTTTGGAATAGAAGAGAGGAGAGGATGCTTAAGTTAGCAGTGGGAGCCATCGAATGACATTCTAATGTCAGAGACAGGATAGATGGAATAGCTGGTTTTTACGGTGGACCAGTGAAGTATCTCAGGCAAGGCATTAGGCACACTGAGTTCCAGATCTTGGTGATCATTCAAGTGAGGTGCCAGATAGGCAGTCGTAAAACGAGATATGAAGTTTAGGGGGGCTAGGTTAGGGAGTCCTCATTTGAACTTGAGGGTTGCCAGTTCAAGGGTGAAAAAGAAAGATCTAAAGAAAGAGAAAATAGAAACAAGAAGAACAAACCTTGGAGACACTCACTTTTAGATCGCATACATGTAAGTGAACAGTCAGGATACGTGACACCTCCAGCCTTTAAGACTCTAAGGGCTGCCCTGGATGGAGGTCTGGAAGAATGCTGCATGAGTCAGGAGGGGCCAGGACTTCAGGGGTCCCCATCCTCCTGCTCCTCCCAGGCTGCAACTCAGTCTGTGCAGAAACGGTAGAGTTGGAGATGGCTGCCGATTGATGACCTCTGCCTACCTCAAACCTGCTGATTAGCCTGGAGTGTTTCCCCATAGCACTCACCTGGCAGGAAGTAAAGCAACCAGAGCCAAAGGCACATGGTTCCTTTGAGGCCAGATCCTATCCAAGAGCCCCTGGAGTGCGGCGGAGACAGCAGCGATCACCTGGGAGGCTTCCACAGTTGGGCGCTTGAAAGAGATTCTGGCCCCCCTGAGGGGTAAGGGCTTAAAAATGAGGAAATGATAATCTGTCTTGTTTGCTAACTAGTCTTTGTCTAAAAAAGAAAACAGCAGCAAACCACAGCGGAAATCAAGTGTTGAGAAAACATGTGTTACATAAAGATGGGTGGCCAGGGTTCAAAGGGCCTCTAAGAAACTCAGGACTCCCAGAAGCTACCAGGTTTGGGCACCTTTCTCAGAGGGGCTCAGGATTTGTACGCATTGATTGGCTTCTGAGTTAAAGGCATTTATTGTCTCTCTGACTTCAGGACAACACAACCTCCTCACCAATCCTCCCCCAACAACAAAGACTTTGTGGACCAAAGCTTGGCTGCTTGAAGTCTTAATGAGTCCTCAGTTAATTCCTCCGATGAATACTTGTGAACACCTACTATTGGTAGTGATATTAACCATGGATTTTCAGCAATTCACTATTTTCTCTGAACTTTATCTAGAGGATAAATGAAGGTGAGATACATAGCCTCTGGCACCCTACCATGCAGAATATCATTTCCGGGGTCTTAGCCACAGCTTGCCCAGTACCCCAGCTATACTTCGGTCCTCATTCTCCAAAAAGGGGCTTCCCTCTTACAGAGGCATTGATAGAGAGAAGAGAGAAGCCAACGCCCAGCGAGCTCATGAAAACAACGTTGGTTTCAAGGCAGAATGTCTGAGGGTTTGTCCAGGCTTGACGGTTTTTAGCCCTGGGCAAGCTTCCCTGAGCCTGTGTTCTCACTGATAATTTGGGGACAGTCACCGTCTTGGCTGGTGCACAGCAGAAATCACTGATGAGGCCAATACTGTGCAAAGCTGTAACTTATCAGAGGATCCCCAGGTTTTCCTTCAGAGGTCCCCTAGTCTAGGCTTTCCAGCCCCTCGTGCCCACCCTATTTCAGGCTCCTTGGCTGGCTGACTGCACACCACTCCCCACTCACGCCCACACACCAGATTTGTCACATGCTCTCCAAAACACAACTGGACAATTTCCTCAGCCCCGGAGGTTGAACGCGGCGAGTGAGTTCAGAGCAGGTGCAGAGGAAGAGGAAAGAGGAAACGTGTGGGCGTGAGCAGCCTGCCCTGCTCTGCCCTGCCCTGCCCATCTCCCTCCAGGTCTCTGCTAGCTCAGAGCAACGGGCATGGGATGTCCTCCAGCTAGCAAATAGGCCAAGAGGTCTGAGGGCAGCCTCGGGCTTCTGGTTAGAGTGGCTAACCGAGGCCAGTTTCAGCCAAGATCAGTGTTTACACTTCCTACTTACAGAGCTCTTTCCCGTGGCCTCCATCTGCCAGACAGTTAGCGGGGCTCTCCATTGGCTGGGATTGCCTTCGTGTCCTGGGGTGGGTGAGAGGAAGCTAAGGAGAGAGGGAAGAAAGGAAGGAGGATATGAGTGAATATACAAAGGACGATGGTGGGTGTGAGAGTGTGGGTGTCAGTGTATTGTGAGTGTGTGAGAGCGGGGTCCTGTGCCGATGTGCAGCAAGCCTAGTAAATGGGTGTTGTGTGGTGTGTAAGCACGTGATGGGTGTCCTGTGACACACGGCGTGGTATGTGATGTGTGAGTATATGATGTGGCTGTGAGTGTGTATCATGTATATTTGGTGTGTAATGTCTGCATATCTATGAAGTTCTGGAATTTGCTGTGTGGCCGAGCCTGCCAGTCAGGGCTAAAGACATGCGGATGAGAGAACACTTAACATGTGCAGCCTACACAGATTCCTTTTACAAATTCATATGAGGGGGAAACAAGAATTAGTGTGTGTTGGAGGGGTGGAGGGGTGGCCATCTGCAAACCTTTCCATCTGCCGTGGTGACCTGCCTGCATGATAGACTGGGGTGAAGTGTCACAATTCATGTGGGAGTGACCAACCAGTATCTGATTGGAATTGAGGCCCATTTCATGAGACGGAACCTGTACTTGATGCTGCTCTGGGGGTCAAGGACCCGAGACTAGATTGGACATGGACCTAGGGGAGAAACAAGTACTATCAGTTCTACTAAAGGAACATTGTAATTAAATGACTCCTAACAACATTCTTCTATGAGACTAAATTGGACACAGACCGAGGGGAGAAACAAATACTATCCTTCTACTAAAGGAACATTGTAATTAAATGACTCCTAACAACGTTTTCTTCTATACACACAGATCTTGCTCAGCCTTCATCAGAGAAGTCTCTTCTTGTTACTAACGTAAACTAACACAGAGACCCACAACTGTACAATGTGCGGAGAGTGAGAGACTTTGGAGCACTCAGTCCTAAATGGGACTTTGGAGCACTCAGTCCTAAATGGGATGTCTCCATCAAAGCCCTCTCCCTAGGGTTCAGGGACCTAAGCAGAAGGCCGAAAGGTTGTAAGAGCCAGAGGTGATGGATGACTCCCAGGAAACAGTATCTTCCAGATACAACAGGTGACTCACATGAACTCACAGAGACTGTGGCAGCATGCATGGGCCCTGCACAGGACCAAACCATATAAAATAAAAATAAATAAATCTTTACAAAAAAAAAAAAGAATTACAAGTCTAAGCTATGTGAGGTGGGAATGATTGGAGAGATCAGAAGTCTTAGATCTGAGTCTGGCCAAATGGAGGGCTTCCCCTTCAGGCAGTCCTCCTCCTGACTCATTGTCCTTTCCACAGTGACGCATAAGTCAACCAACCAATCAATACTAGCCATTGGCTGAAGCTATGGCTCAGTAGTAGAGTGATTCCCTTGAATGCACAAAGTCATGGGGTTCAATCTCCACCACCACAAAGATGCCACCAATCCACTCTCACTGTTAGATGGGACTTTTACAGACATGTGTTAAATGCAGTTCATCTATAGTGTACTTTAGCTGTGAAATTTCTCTGTTAATTTTTAGTTTGGAAGATATAGCTAAAGACGAGAATAGAGTATTGAAGTGCTCTCTATTAGCATATCAGGTCCATCTGACTTTTCATGCCCTTTAGTGTTCGTTTTATGAAATTACAAGCCCTAACAAACATCTGGTGCATATATATATATATATATATATATGTACAGGTATATATGCACACATATACATGTGTATATATGTATATATGTCCTTATGTTTTATATCTTCTCATGGGTTATTAGCTTTATTAACATATAGTACAGTCATTCTCAACCTTTCTCATGCTTCATCCCTTTAAAGCTGTTCCTCATGTTGTGGTGACCCCCCTCAACCATAAAATTATTTTGTTACTACTTTATAACTGTAATTTTGCTACTGTTATAAACAGTAATGTAAATATCTGATATGCAGAATATCTGATATGTGACCCCCAAATGGGCTGCAACAAATTGAGAACCACTGATAGAGTGATACAGTGGCTTTCTTTATCTCTTCCCTGGACAAGTTTTGGGTTGAGGCCGACTTCAGTAGCTATCACAATAGCCGAGGAAGTTTGTTTATAGCTGCCACTTGCTTCATGGGTTGACTCTGATATTTTGATCTCACCATGAGTATGTTTCTTGGAGACAACAGATAGTTGCGTTTTGCTTTTTAATACGTTCAGATTGTCTGAATCTTTAAATGGGGCACTGAGGCCATTTGTGTCAAAGGTTGTTTTTTGAGGGATGGTTGTTAGTGCCTGTGACTAGATGTTGTTCTGGTTGGTTGGACTATTGTTCTTTGTCTCATGTTAATGTTAGAGGATTTCTGGCTTACTGTGTTGGATATGATATCTTTCCTAACTCTCCTTTGTTAATCTATTCAGTTCATAAAAGTCATTCTTTCCTTTGTTTTTTTGTGAATAAGATTTTCTTTTAGTGTGCTATTTTTAAAATATTTTCTCTTTTGAGGATCTAAAAAGTTATCCATGTGTATATGTGTGTGAGAGTATACACCATATGTGTGGAGGCCAGGAGAAGGTGTCCGATGCACTGGAGCTAGAGTTATAGGCAGTTGTAAGCTGCTAGCTGTGTGTGATGAGTAATGAGCTTAGATCCTTTGGAAGAGCAGGGCACACACAGCTGGGCCATCTCCTTAAGTATTTCCTACAGTGCTGGCATAGTGGTCATGAACTACTTTAGTTTGCAAATGTCCTTATTTCTTCCTCAATGTCAAGAGATGGCTTTGCTGGGCACAACCATCTTGATTGGCAGGTGTGCACTTTCGGCTTGCCGTATCTCCATGGCTTTCTAGCTTTTAGTGTTGCTGATGATAGACTTGATGTTATTTGGTTGTGTTTGCCTCTGTAGGTGGGTTTGCAATTCCCCTTACAGTTTTAATACAGTTTCTTTGTTTTAAAGGGTTGACATCTAGACTATGCTATGTTCTTCCTATTTGGGTCTCTAAATGCCTTTTGTGTTTGTATGTCCATTTATTTCTATAGGTTTGAGATTTCCTACTGTAATTTCATTGAAGAATCTACTTATGCCTTTAGATTTTACCTCAACTTTTTCTTCTTTCTTCAGGATTCTTGGGTTTGGTCTCTTGAACATGTCCTGGGTTTTGGTCATGTTGACCAACTTTTCTTTTGTATATCTGAATAGATTATTGTCTTTAATTTGTCCATCCCTTGATAATCTTTTTTCTTTCCTTTGTAGCATGGTTTTGTTTGCTTATACCTTCCACTGTGTTTTTTCATTTGCTTGATCGCCTCTCTGAATCCTAGCATTTCTATTTGACTCATCGGAATCTGGAGCTGAAGTTTCCCTGTTTTTCTAAGTTTGTTATCCGTTCACCTCTTCATCTATTTCACTAACTTTCTATTCTAGGTCCTGCATTGATCCCCTCACTTTATTCATCTGCTTGTTTGAGTCTTCTGTGTAGCTATTAATTCTTGACAAAGTAGGACTCAGACACATGGATTCCAGCATTTCATCTGTCACAGCCTTTGGTTCCTAGTTTTGGGGAACTGTGGTCTTGTGACTGTTTTCTTATATTTGCTATTTCTTGGTTGTGTTTCACACTTCTGTCAGGATGACTGTGGTCCTGGTTTTTATTTCTTCACATTTCCAACTCTTTTTTCTTTGATTTTTTTTTGCAAGTCCCTTGGGCGAGCTGCTTTTGCTTGTGTTTATGTTTCCTGAACTCTTGTAGAAGGGATGCTGGCTACAGCAACAAATGCTAAGACTTGGCAGAAGTCCTGGTGTGAACTTGTAGTAGTGGACACTCGGTCCTTCACTTGTGTTCTCGATAGGGTTCGGAGACAGTGACGGTAGGGTACTGACTTGGAAAAACGTAGTTAGTAGGTTTTTAGAGCTGAGCAAATTAATAATTAAGAAATAAAAGGAGGAGGAAATAAATAATTAAGAAGTAAAAGGAATGGGAAAGGAAAAATACAGTTAAGTTTCAAAAAGTGGGCTAGAGTGATAAGAAATAATGGAGATAATGTTCTAGAATAGGTGCAGAAAAGAAGAAAAGAAAGGACAGCCATAAAAGCCTGTTTAGATGAGACAGAAGCTAAAACAGAAAACTAAGCAACTAAAGTACTGCATTAAAAGTGAAAATAAAAATGCACAGCGTGGACTAGTAGTCCTTGCTTCCTGCTGGTTGGATTGGACACAGTTTTGCCTGTCCCCTTGGTCATCTTTTACTGCAGTCTGTGCAGGTGGGGTAAGGGCTTTAAGCAAAGCAGACCTGTTTGTCCTCCCTACTGAAAGGGGACTGTCTGGGATTCTCCTTTCTTCAGCCCCTTGCCCACTAGCTGTAGCTTCGTCTCTGGTGTACATGCAGGACTTTCTGTGAGGGGGCGTGCAGGGCACACCCACACTTGTGTTCACCATTGCTGCTGGGTGCCCTCTTTCCTTCTGCATTCTGCCTGGTCTTATTCCTCTTCTCTGACAGCTCTTGTCTAAGAATTCTTGTGCTCAGTAGTGGGATTACGCCACACTAAGCACACTGTTCGTATTCCTGCCTTCTCGCTCGCCTGGGCAGTGGCAGAGGAGCTGTCCTCCGTATGTCCCTCTGGATACTTGCAGGGAGTCTCAGCTTAAGACTCTCGTGCAGTGTGTTTATCACAGTCCCCATAATTGTGCGTCACTCAGGCTGTCTTTCTGTCCAGAGTGTGCCTAACCTCTGACTGCAACTCTGCAGTCTAGCCAGTCTCTCTTTAGCTTGTCAGTCTTACGGTGGCTGTGTTCAGCCGGCAGCAGGGCCTCTGCCACTGACTCCAGCCTGGTATGAACACTGTAAATTGGCTGTGTGCCAGCTGACTGCTCCTGGCTATTTCACCATGATGACACTGTAGATGTCACCATGACTTGTTTCTCTTTTCTGTCACCTGTCTTTCTTTGCCCACTGTCCTTTGCGTGTTTCTGATGTTCTTCTGGTATTTCTCTCATAGGGATTCTGGTCACTTTCATCTTGACTCTTCTCCTTCACTAGGTCACGTAGAGGCCTTGTCTGTCACCATACCTAGAAATCCTGATTGTTTATTTTTGAGACAGAGTCTTGCTATGTAGTATAGGTTGGCCTGGAACTCACAGGATTCTGGCCTCGACCTCCTTAATGCTGTGATTGCAGGTGTGTGACATTACACCTACCTGCCTTGGAAGAGACTTTCTTGAGCACCTTGGCTCATTGGCTCATTTTCTCATTCCCGCCTTAGCTTCATGGCCAACTTGGCGCCACTGGCCTCCGTCGTAAATCTTTTATCTAGTGCACCCTTTCTCCACTTAGATAGTTTTGTTTCTGAAATAACCCTTCAGTATTATTTTTTTATGGTCCAGGTTCCTCAGCACAGTTAAGTATTTCAGGGAAGCTTGGGTGGGGGTATACACTACAGATTTCTTTGCCTTGGGGTCCAGCTTCATAGTCATCAGCATAAACGGTTGTCTCTAACTTCATATTAATTATTAATGTCTAGTGTTCTTAGAAGAGTTGTCCAGTCTTGAGTCTAGAAAAGTCTTAAATGGTTAGAGATTATTTCAGTTTACAAAGTAAAATCAACTGCTATATAAAATGTCTCGGAATTGGTAGGTGGGCCTTGTTAATGCATAGTCAGACTATTATGTAACAGCCTTTCAAAGGATAATTTTTAAAACACAGGAAGGTTTCTTTGTCATGAGATGTTTAACTCCCTGAATGGTTGATGGCCATTGCTGATTGGTTTATCATCATCAAGCTCACAATTGTTATTCTTTTCTGGGCTGAATGAAATCCTAACAAAGTTCAGGTCTACCTGTGACCCAGCTTTCTTCTTGTAAGGAACTTCCTCAGGACCAGACTCTGTGGTGCACTTGCCATCACCTATTGATAATACAATACATTGCCTGTGGCTTTGGTGACATTTTTTGGCCTGTGAGTGCAGGGACTGGGATAGGTTGTGTGATAAGCTCAGGCTTGGACTTCCGGTTACTGACATTAATGCAATGTCTCAATCTCCTGTTGCAGGCAGAGCCCTTTAGTAACGTTGCAAACAGTGTGGGGGAAGCATATGGAATGAGGATATATAATGTCTAAGAACAAGTGACATGGCTTACAGTTAATTATACCTCTTCTGGGCTGACTTTCTATCATCACCAGAGAAGTAGATCTGCATCCACATCACAAAGAAAAGGACCTATCCCCAATACCCTTGCATCCCTGGACAGGTAGGACTCATGATTGAGTCCTATCATTGCTACTTGTAAAGGGGGGAATGTGAAAGGGCCCTAAAATAGCTTGACCACACAGCAGCCATAACAGGCTTAGGGGCCTAGACACAGCTTCTGTGACAGGCTTAGTGGCAGGCAACACCCAGATCCAGGAAAAGCCTTAAGCTGACACCATCCAGGGATCCACCCCGGGGTGAGAAAGTACCTGGCATCCCAAACATTCCAACCATTAGATAAGGTGGCCAGATGTCCTTGAGTCTAGCACACATCTATTTTTTCTTTTACAGATACCCCTAGACAATTGTCAGCCAATCAGGGTCCTGGACCCTTGGAAATCCCCTCACCCCAACATCTGCTATGATAAAGACTCTGCCCCACCTGAGCTCGGGGCTCTCTGCTCTCACCGCTGTGTCAGACAGACAGAGGGACCAAACTCTGGAGCTTGAAATAAAGGCTCTTTGCTTTTACACGCGGGAGGTGGGTGGGTTGGGGGTGGGCGCAGGAAGGACCTACCATTCCTCATCTTTTTCTCTGCCTCTTTTTGTCTGGGAAGGAGTCAAAGACTCTTATGTAGGCCAGGGTCAGGGAATTAAGTCCTGCAGTTGATAGCCCAAGAGGAGAGCAGAGGAGAACTGAGCTCAAGGAACAGCAGGTTGGTTCGTCTGTCCCCAAGACATTATGCTCAAGACCCCTTCAGCTCAGCCTTCGTAGGGGCTGAGTTTGTTGGTTGGAACACATATTCTGGGGCACCTGAAGTAGGAGCTAAGGTGTGGGGAACAAATGCAGCCCGAGCCTCCTTGATAGCAATCATAGACTTTAATTATTAATTGGCATTTCTGATTTGTTGGTTTCAGCTGGTTGAAGTGCAGAGCTCAGAGAGAAACAGTTTTTTAATTTGACCCTTAGAAGAACAGCTGCTCCCAGGCTCAATCTTGTTGCTGTCCACTCAAAACTCTCCACATACAAGAGGGTGAGAGTTCCCTTATCTGAGGTCCACATGAGCCACAGGAAGGGGAAGGGTGACGCCAGGGAGAGACCCGTTTGTGTTATTTCCTCCTCCCCCTCCTCCTCCTCCTCCTCCTCCCCCTCCTCCTCCCCCTCCCCCTCCTCCTCCCCCTCCTCCTCCTTCTTCTTCTCTTTCTCTTCTTCCTCTTCCTCCTCCTTCTGCTTTGAAACAAGGTCTTCATGTATCCCAGGCTGGCCTCAAACTCCCTACATAGCCAAGGATGACCTCGACCTTCTGATCCTATTTCTACCTCTTGAATGCTGGGATTGCACGTGTACACCACCATGCACACGTAACTCATTTCCTCTTACTTGCCTCATGTCAAAGTTCACCCTCTAATAAAGGCAGAGGTCTCGAAGACAGATCCCAGGCCTACAGCCAGGAGTTGCCAAATCTGGTTTGACCCTAGAGCAAGTCTCTTCCATCTGAAAACCATGGTGGCCTTATGACTTAGGTATGTTGTAGACTGCAGGAATTCCTTATGCTGCCCTATAAGGTGCCCTGCTCATGATGCCATATCTTAGTGAAAAAGATACAATCTGGGAGGAGATGGGGTCTCTTTCAGTGATGTTTATAGAAAGGCTGTGGCCTGGGTCTCAGCATTTAGTAGGCACCTGAATTCTAGTAAGTTTTCAGATGTGTCTTTTGAATGGAGAAGAGAGGAAGGGAGAGGTGGAGGAGAGAAGAGTTATACCGACATCCCATCATATGGTATAAGAGGCTTCAAATGGCTCTCCCTCCCGAGGTGAGCCCTGACTCCAAACCCTCTTCTCTCAGAAATGTCTCTCAGGTTTGACTCCTTATTTCCACCTTAATTAATCTTTTAACAGAGAAAAGCTGCAGGTCGGAACTCCTCACACCTTCCAAACAGGCACAGGGAGGCCAGGCTTTGATGGCTGAGCAAGGGACCCGCACACCTCTGAGGTCAGGAGGGAAAAGCCCAGGAGACAGTGCAGGCTGTGAGTGGATCAGTGTGATTCTCGAGTTGATTGTCACAGGCAGGGGTAGGCGGTCAGCACTGCCTAGACTTCCTTGGGAACATCGTGGACCTGTGCAGCTATGTTGCTGGATTGGATCAGGAATGCTGAGTAGGCCAGGTCAGCTTCCTCCTTGGATGACTGGGGAGCAACAGGAGAGGCATTAGTTGATGGGCAAGAAGAAGGACATACATGTGAAGTTCTGCGTATACCATCTCTGCTGGAGCAACACACACTTCTGAGACCTTGTTCTCAGTCCAGCCCCCATGCTCAGCAGGAAGAGCTAAATTTTGAGAAATGGAAAGTTGTAGCCTCTAAAAATATCTCCCACTGTCTTACTACCCCCTTATGCAAAGTGGAGTGGAACACCCTCTGTCGGCGGGGGCTGTCCCCAGAAGCTATGCTCTTGTTGTCCACAGGTGAGGTGACCTAGGTTGTTGTCAGCCAAGACGTCCAGCATTTTCTCTTTCTATCACCCTGGAGAGGTAGCTCTTTTTTAACACTGTCCAGATGGCAGGGACTCATTTCTAGGACTAACTCCACATCCTCACTATGCTAAATGCAGGCTCTCTGGTGGTATGAGGGGAAGCAGGTATAGTACAAAAAAAATGTCAGTACTCCATGATTAAAAAAAATAGGGCATCATAAGGAGCCTTGGGAAGACAAGGAGGGCAATTTGCAACCCGATGGTAGGAGTTGCCTCTTCTGGGGTCTCAGGATACTGGTTGAGGTGGGCAAGGATGTGATGATCAAGATGCCCACTGTGAATAAATGTCTTCTAGCCTCAGGCCAAAGGATAGTCCAGAGGAAGCTTTCAAAGGGGAATGTGTGGTCCACGGAAAGGCCCTAAGGCCCTGTAGCTCAGGAAGACCACCCACTCAGTCGTCACTGTTAACATGTGACCCTCCGCCTGTGACCACATCTTCTGCAGTTCACAGCCTACAACTGAGTTCCTGTCCCTCTGAAGCTTCACACAGAAGGATTTGTCCCCTTCTCAGAAAGTCCTCTCGAATAGTCTCCAGGTGGGGGTGATTTTGCCCCGACGTCTAACTGTAGTCCAAATTCCCTGCCATGCAATGGGATGCCCTTCTTCCTTACCCGCTTTGCTTTCTTGGATTCTTCTGGCTCTGTGGCAATCTCAGTGGTAGTCACGATTTCTGCATGGAGAGAGAGAGAGTGTGTCCTTAGCCCTAACCATCTCTGTTCCTTCCCAGATGGGAGCAGGTCCAGTTTTGCTATCGCAAGGGCTGCGCATTCTCAAAATACATACCATCTTTTCTTTCCAGGACTGTCTCCTGATTGTCTGGAGAGACTCCCATGTTGTCATTGCCTCCCAAATCCCTGGAGTTCTTGAAGTCTGACATGCTAATGTCTGTCCTGTAGCTGCTGATTGACATCCGGTCTGTTGGGCAGAGGAGTCGGTGTGAGGGTAGGGCCATGGGTAAGGAGAGCAGCATGTGTTGCTCTCCCTGAGAGGACCCACCACACGCCACAGCCCAAGGAACACCAAGGAGTGGTGTCTTTTGATGCTTACCTCCAAATCAAAGTGAAAATAGCCTGACTCCCTTTCTTGGGTAGTCAAGACACTAGGACCTTTGCTAATCTGTGACTCAGTTCACAGCACTCCATTCTAGCTTAAATCAGCCCCGTGAAAGGTAGTTATTGCCTTGTCTTGAGCCACAAGGAAATGGAGGATAGAATGGGTGATAGCAGAGTCACATGACTGATCGGTTAAACTGGAGGTGGGATGGGGAACATTCTGGGTACTCACCTACATTCTTCCGGTGACGGACTCTTGCCACCCACACAGCAGCAGCACCCACTGCCAGCACCAGACCCAGGGGCACCAGGGTGGCGAACAGCACTTTGGAGCTCCCCTTTGGTCCGTCAGCGCTGCAAGAAGTATTAAGTCAACCCACCCCTGAGAGGGAGATCCTCAGAATGTGCTGGAAGGCTGTCCCAGCTAGAGGTCCCCCCCCACCCCATCTTTTGATGGAGTTCTCAACTCTGCTTTGCTAAGGACCACCCCGTGCCCTGAACCAGCAATGCAAGGACCTGGCCTTCTCCCTATTCCAGGCTTGAGATTTTGAACTGGACTGCTCCAGCTGTGGGAGAAGGGGTGTGCACCCTCCCCTCCCCTGACAAGCACAAGCCAAGGCTGTGAGAGCGGACTGTCTACTGGTCTCTTTCACACTCTGCTACTTGGTTCTAGCGGCCCAGACTTGGGACTTGGCCTCCGGAGTGGTAGAGTGGGCAGTCTACTCACCTGCCAGCATTCACAGAGGCTCTGTTCTCCTGAGCTTGGTCTCCCGCGCTCTCTATCCCTCTTTCCTCTGCCAGAAGCTTGGGGTTCGGAACGGCTCTGTTCTCATGCTCACTGACACTGGATTCAACTCCCTCTTCTGGAGCAACGTCCGCATGTGCGTTTGCATCTGGTGGGTTGACATGGCGTGACCCTGCAGCAGAGCAAAACGAAGCTGGTTATGGTTTTTCCTCTGTGTTCTTGTGCCAGTGGGTTAGGGAGAAATCACAGGGCCAGACCTCAAAGCTACTGGGGCGGGCTCTGGACTAGCCCTAAGCTTGTCAGTGAAGACCTGTTCTAGATCCCAGACATTATATCTACTCTTGCTGCCCCCACACCATGACTACCTCTACCCAGTCCTCTCCCCTAGTCTTACCAAGTTCATTTCCATTGTCAAGGATCTATGTAACAGATCCACCTGTGACAACAGGCAGACAAAGAGATTTTCACAGCATCCAAACCCTGTCCTAGGGCTGCCTCCAGGCAGCAGCACCACAATGGCTTCTAGTGAGCTAGTTTTGCTGGACTCAGACTTCCTGAGATATCCAAGGCTAAAAGGCCCACATCATACAAGATGACATCCTATATGACTTTTTCTTTTCTTTTCTCTTTCTTTCCTTTGTTTTTCTTTCTTTGAGACAGGTTTCTCTGTGTAACAGCTCTCACTGTCCTGGAACTAACTCTGTAGACCAGGCTAGCCTTGAACTGACAGAGATCCAACTGCCTCTGCCTCCCGAGTGCTGGGATTAAAGACATGCATCACTGTCACCTGGCTTATATGACATTTTAATCAGAGGCTGGGAATACCAACTTGCCAGATGAGCTTGCATTAATTGTTTTCTTCCTCCCTTTATTCTTTTGGTGTCAGGAATTGAACCCAGGGCATTGTGCATGCTAAGCACATGCTCTAATCCAAGCTACACTCGCACCCTGTGCCTTCGTGTTCTTGGTCAAGATGTTGGTACCCGACCATCTTCGGAGAACAGTCTCGCACAGATGGAGGAGGGCAAGTGTGCCGATGTGACTGTGACTCTGAAATTGCTATGTGGGACTTCTGGACGGAGAGGGGGCTTCGCTCTGGTGTGAGAGGCACCTGTGAGACTTGTCTTGCGACTGAGATTAAACAGGAAAGCTCCTGCTGTTTGCTTCCCTACTCCTTCTCCCTTACAGTAAAACCCGGGGTTACCCTGATGGAGAAGCTCCTAGTCAGGGGCCTTTGATAAGCCCTACCATGGGGTGCTGTGGGGTGCAGGCACTGACTGCCCTTGGAGACTCACCCTCTGTCCTCTCTTCAACCGCTACGTAGATGGCTGTAGTTTCTCCATAGGTCTGGCCTTGCTTCACCCCACACCAGTACCAGCCTTCGTCTTCCTTCTTGACGGGGTTCAGGGTCATGGAGATGAGCTGGTTGCTGGGGTCACAGCTCACAGAGGGCTGGCGGGCCCCTTCGTCACGGGTAGGCAGGACGTGGCAGCCCTCGTTGCTCCACTTGCACCAATACTTCTCATGGGAGTAGAGTTTGCAGGGATAGTGGCAGGAGAGTGTGAACGTCTCCCCCAGCACAGCCGTCGCGTTCTGGGGTGTCACCTCGAGGTTGGGCTTCCCTGGAGCTGGCAAACAGACACAGAAATTGAGACTTGGAGATGCGGCCGGGGAAGGAAAGTGGTGGTTTTGGTGTGCCGTGTGCATTTCCCCTGAAGATGTCATTGTGATACATTAGTCTGCGTATAATAAGAAGCAGAAGGCTCGCTAATACGGTGACTATTGATGACCACCATATCAGCCCAGGGTTTAATACAGAGCATACAGCCTTGCTCGCCGGCTTCTCTTCGCTTCTTTTACTTTCCTTTACTTACTTAGTGTTTTCTAGGCTTAGTACAAAGAGCATGTTCAATATTCTACTTCAGGGGACATCTGTCTACAGCAAAGGAGGCCAACATTTGATATCAGGAAGTGTTGCAAGTGATGACTGAAGGCACATGCGGAGCTGGTCATGGGTCTGGAAATGTGACCTCCGGACAGGTAGGTCCTTCCTGCACCAGCATAGACGGAGATGGCACAGCAGGGAAGATGTCTAGGGGGCGGATGAAACCGCTGCTGGTGGAATAGTCCTCAGCCTCCCGCCTCCACCTGCTCCAGGTCAGCTCTCACCTTCAGCAACCTGGAGTTCTATGGTGGTTCTCCAGCGAGAGTCTCCATTGGTGAGACACCAGTAGGAGCCGGCATCCCGGGTGGTGAGCTGGTTGAGGATGACAGTGTAGGAGCCATTGCCTGGCTGATCATACAGGGCCAGGCGACCCTCATAATCTTCTTGCACCACCCCCTGGCTCTCCACAAGAATCGGGCAGTGGCCATTTCCATCCCCTTCCCAGCGACACCAGTACTTGAGGCTGCTGCTTTCCTTGGGGTTGTAGGGACAGACCACGGCCACAGAGCCTCCTGTGACACCCTTCACCACAGAGCGACTAGGGGGAATTGTAGACTCTGGAAGTACAGATGGGGATAGTGTGAAAGAACAGAAATTCTCAAATAGCAACTTTTCTTCCCTTGACACCACCATGGAGAGAGGAAAGTTTAGACAAATCACCTCCCACTCCTCAGAAAATGAAAAACATTTTATTTACGTCTGAGTCTGTAGCCAGACTCCGGAGACTGGGGGCCAGACTCCGATGACTTTGGTGTGGGTATCTCGTCCCTCTCTTCCCATCTCATTCTCAGCAGTGAATGAATGGCATTTAAGATAGAATATTGGCCCCCTTCCTTTGGCTTCTTATAAAATCTCCCTCTCGATAAGCTTCTAATCTGTTTCTTAGCATATCCAAAAAAAAAAAAAAAAAAAAAAACTCAATGTATTGTACCTAAATTACGAAAATGTATTTGGAATAGCTAGAAAATGTATTTGGAATAGCTATACTTTAAAATAGAAACTAAAACAATGTTGTATGATTTTAGGAAAGACCCCAAGAGTCATCTTCAAGAACACAGAAGCTAATGCAGAGGTTCAGAGGGAACCCATGGTGACTGAAGATGTCAGGGATGTTGATGAAGATCCAGAGTTGGGAATAGGAAAACAGTGTCAGGAACATAGTCCCCTTAAAGAAAAACCATAAGGACGGGTACTTTGAACTTCAACTATTGGCTTGCTGCTTCTCATGAGGGCGATTCTGTGTGTGAGGGTGAGAAGGAGCATGGGCTGAATCATTCCGCCTTGTTGATAGCACATGGAGGTGTAGCTGTTGAGGCAGATTATACCAAATAACAAATAACCCTTAGAGCTGTGGGACTGAAACATTCAGATGCTGGGGTATTGCCTTTTCTGGAAGCTTTAAGGTCATGGTATGCCAATGTTCTCCCATTGAGTGTCAGGGTTGTGATGTACAACTTGCTCTGGAGTTGAGTGGGTTGGGAAGGGGACATGGGCCTACCATGGTACTGAATCCCATCTACTAGTCATGCCTCCAGCAGGGGCTCTACTTTGCTTGTTCTTGTTACCCAGGGATAACCATCAACAGCCCCTTGATAATGCAGAAGAGTAATTGAGAACTAGCATAAGGCAGAGGTTGCATTTTCTAGCTCTCCTGAACTGCCTCCCACTTAGTTCAAGACTTACCAATGAGTAGATACTGATGACTAACGTGAACATCAATGAATATATCAGGGAGTTAAGCTAGTGTCTCATCTGCCATCCCATGCCACCCCATCTTGCTTGCCTTTTGGAGGGTCTCACCTTCATTGACAAAGAGTTGCCACACCTGAATGGGCCAGCCTTCTTGAGGCAGGCCAGAACTGTGGGCTCCACACAGGTAGCGCCCTGCATCTTCCTTCCTCAGGCCTGTGATCAACACACTGAAACGGCCGTTATTGTCCTTTTGGGTTAGCAGGATCCTGCCGTCAAAGGCTGGATCCCTCTTTCCCAGGGTGTTGATGACCACATCACAAGTTTCCTTGTTCATCCGGCACAGATATTTGGCTTCATTTGCCACCTCACGACCCAAAGCGCAGTCAAGAGTCACTGAGGATCTCAGATCTGCATAAAGCAGCTCTGGCTCAGGCTCTAGCACCTGGAGGTCAACATTCTTTTTATTGGCACTAGGCCCTTCCCCAGCCTGGCAAACATATAGCCCAGCATCACTGAGTCTTAGGTGATTAATGCTGACACCGAATATTTCTCCGCTGGTCCCTTTCATGAAAAGATTTACTCTGCCCTCATAGCTGGGGTTCACGTTTCCAGTAGAGTCAATGACAAGTTCACAGGTCTGACCTATCTTCTTACACAAGGATTTCTTGTTAGGAGAGTTCTCCTTTTGGAAAGGGCAGTCGAAGGTCACATTTCTGCCCATGTCCTCAGTGTAGACATGAGTGTCCTCTGGGAACTCAGGAGCTGAGGAATGAAGGACAGGGGTAAATTATAATTTTTGTTTCATAGCCTAGGGCCATTTGCTGCTCCTAGTGAGGGTTCTGGGTGGGCCAATGACCTAGAATGCCCTCCTCTCTAGAGGAACATTGTCAGAATTTTTCTGTTGGAACTTACACAATGACACACCAGGACAAAGGCCACCAAAGCAAAGGTTTTATTTTTACTTTCTCCTACCCTTTTATTTTTCATGCCATTATTCCCAAGGGCAAGCCATGGAAACCAGAATTCCTCTTCTCCAAGACAGACCATAGAAACCATAACCCCTTTGTCCTAAAGCTACCCACAAACCCTGAAACATTACTTTGACCTTCTCATTTTTTCTTCATGACGATGGGGCAGAAAGAAACTCCTGACCTACCATTCTGTCTATCAAGATCTTCACTGCCGAATCTGCCTCACACCCCAAAAGAAGAACTCAGCTGAAGTACCCGGAAGAATTTGAACAGATGAGCCTTGTTGGGTTTTCCACTCAGTCTGCTACCACTGGTTCACGCCTGTTTTGTCCTATCTCATCTCTGTATGGCCGCCCATGCTTCATGGAACTCCATATAAAGATTGCATAGGAACCAGATCTTTGCATGGTCATTATGAAGGTTCCTATGATTGCAAAACTTCAATAAATGGGGGCTGGAGAGATGGATCAGCAGTTAAGAACACGGGCTGCTCTTCCAGAAGACCAGGGTTCGATTCCCAGCATCCACATAGTGGCTCACAATCATCTGAAACTCCAGTCCCACCCACGGGATTTGACACTTCTTCTGTCCTCTGAGGGCACCAGGAACACATGTGGTGCTCAGAAATACATGCAGACAAAACACTCACACACATAAAATAAATAACTAAAATTTAAAAGCCATTGGTTAAATGAAGTGTTCTCTGGTTACCCTGCCTTTTGTTGTGGAGGTGTTGGCTATGACTTTTATGAGTGAAGTCAGCAGTCACCCATCCATCTCCTCCCTCTTCCAGGGCCCAGCCTGACTTCTGTCTCCTCAGGAAGGGTTTCCCTGAGTTTGCACTAATTTCTCCCTTCTCTGTGTCCTCCTGAACATCTTCATCAGTCATCACATCCAGTCTAGGCTCTACCTCTATAGACTGGAGGAGACATTTCCTGCACATTTTCCTCTCTGCTGTGACTGGCACAACATCTATTTTTGGCAGGTGCTAAATTAACATGTGCAGAAACAAACAGAATTGAACGTGAATTGTTTAAAAATAATATTCCAAATCTTCTGGGTGGCCTTAAGAAGCAGAGTCTGCTATTGAAAGTGTTCAATTCTCAGCATCAGCAGTGCCCTTCTAGGTATCTAGATGGGGTCAACTGTGAATAAGCCTCATCTCTTAGGGATCTGTGGTGTTATGACTCTCCATGAGCATAGGAGCGACCTTCTTATTTAGGATACAGTTAATGGCACCCACATCCCGAAGAGCAATACATATCCTCAGAGCCCCTGTGAATTTCCTCCCTTGAGTTTTCTCTTTTAACTCGCCTTGGACGATCAGAAAACCTTTTTTCTCCTAATCTTTCAGTTACAGTGGGTTTGTTTAGTGGCTGACCTCTGCAGGGGCCTAGACTTCAGTTAAAAAAAAAAAACAAAAAAAAACAAAAAAAACCACCTAATTCATGCTGATAGTTTTAATGGAACTATCTATGGTTAAGCGGAAGGTTTGAATTGTAGATATGAGGGAGAGTACAGCCAGAGGCATCTGGAAGAGTCCAGAGCATGGAGAGAAAGTGGTAGATTGAACATGGCCAGCAGATACAAGAGAGAAGCAGGAGCATGGTAAGGGGTGGGGGGAGCAAAGAAAGTGTGGGCCAAAAGGAGGGTGCAGAGTCCAAATAGCAGGGTAGAAGGAGAAATGAGTATCTGGGGGAGAGGGGCGGGGCAAGGGCGGGAAGCCCATGAGATGTAGAAGTTAGGATAGGGGAGGGTCAGGATGCCAGCATGGGCTTTGAATATATAACAGGTACTTGTGATCCAGAGGGAGCCTGGAGGCCAGCATGGGCTTTGGTATGCGAATAGGCACCACAGATAGCCATTTGTCCCTTCTGTCAGTTCTAAGGGAAATGGCTCCTTTAGTAGAAGGGAACTGGCTTCACAAGTTCCCCAGGAATGATGGCTTTTGTCTATCCTCCAGAATTTGGGGAAAAGGAGTTTCCTTTGGACCTGACAGACATGGTGTCTCAACTCTATCAAATCAACAAAAGCTGTCCTCCTGGCACCCATTCAAGCCACTTAAGATGCTTGTTAGAGATCCAGAAGACATAGAAAGTTTCCTCCATCTCCCCCAGATATGCCTCATCTGTCTTGCTATTCTATTATGAAAAAAAAAAAAAAGCCTTTGCCTCAGGAGGGAGGAGACTTACGACATCATGTCAGGATACCCTTCTGCAGGAGGTCTCTTCCTGGGGCAAACTCTGTCCTAGCACCTGAATTGATTTAAACTATTTTCCCCAGAAGCCCAGGGAGCTGGATTCTTACCCTGGCTGACCTCCAGGCTGATGTCAAAGAACAGAGGTCGGTTACTGGCGCCCAGACCACACTTGTAGCTCCCAGTGTCATCCTGGGTGAGCTGTGCAATGTTAACCACGAACGTGTTATTTTCTGGGAAGTTGATGATGTTGGCTCTGCCTGCATACTCCTTGGAGACGTAGCCATTTGTAGAGATGAGGGTTGTGCAGAGGCTGTTGGCTCCCTTCCGGCACCAGTACTTCCGGGAGTGTCGGTTGACGGAGGTGGCTGGGTAGTAGCACGTGATGGACACCGAGTTACCTACCACACTGCTCACCTCCTGGGGACCAAATATGGGGCTTTTTGTGGAGGCCGCTGTGGGAACAGAAGACAAGAGAGTTTTAAGAACGGAAAGAGGTCAAGTGGGCTGAAGCGATCCACATAACTCATCTGGAGGAATGCCATTTTCTAATTAATGTGTATTCCCTAGTTATTTACATGATACTACAGCCATACAACACTGTATAAAATAAAATGTTACTTAATCATAATTTGGTTCCATTTTAATTGTAATGTAATAAGTCAGTAAATTCCATTTTGTACCAGGCATTCACTTTATTAGCTGTTGGTTTCTGACCTCAATTCCTAAAAGCTCTGACCCCTTGTCTCCTCCCCTAAATTGTATAACTGTTGTGAAATGATTAACAGTTTGTTCTGGCTTCTGTAAACACGCTTATCGCTGTGGCATGGGGAATGGCAGTTTCTCCTGTAGCTATAAATTCTACAGAAGTGGAGTAATTGTGGTGTTCACCTTTCAAATCCTTTCCCCCATCTGTTCAGGTGTGGCACATTTCTGATTTGGCTTAGAGTTACCTGCCCAGCTAGCACAAATAATAATTTTGTCAAATTATATCTGTAGTTGAGTTTGTAGTCTTTTCCCAGGAGTCTCAAATTCCACAACATTCTTGGAGGCCCCAGCGAGATCCTGGGGGACCTCAGACTCAAGGTCAGGGATCTAGGATAAGCCCCAAGTGAGCGCAAGTCTAAGGCAGACTTAGAGACTCAGGGGCATCAGTGACCATGGCTGCCACAAATTAAAGAGTCACTAGTCTGAGTCAAGCCCTAACTGAGGGCAAGTACCAAAACTGGGAGGTCCAGTAGTGAACAGCTCCAGATGGGGGGAAGTACTTTTGTGGACCTGGAGGCCCAGGGATGTCCAGACTGTGACCACTACAAATTTGCAAATTGAAACAAAATGGAAGTAAGGATTGCTGGCTCATGAGTACTCAAGACAATACTGATCAGTGAGCTGTTCTGGGAAGTCCTGACCTCTGGGGACACATGGAAGAAGAGATTTAATGTGATTGTAGACTCAGTCTCCAGGGATAGAGGAGATGTCCTCCTGTACCCCTGAGGGTTTGGGCATGTAAGTGAAGGTGGCCAGTGTATGTCTGTGTCTGACTCATCTGACTATGTGAATGTTTTGTCTTTTTACATTGTTTGCATTTGGTGGATTTGTGTTTTCTGGTATGCTTATAAGTTTTGTTGCAGAAAGGAGAAGCTGACAGAACATAGCTAAGTCTCCCTTGAGCTGCATGCTGCAATACTTCCAGAAGTTCCATAAAGCACACTATGGAGTTAAGATGTCATCTAGAAAGGTCTGCACTCTCTGTGAACTAGAATGCCCCTCTTTGCATGTGGGATGGCCAGATGCAGGGTCCTTCAACCCCTAAATTTCCAAGAGAGATTGTCAAGTGGTCCCAGGGAACCCTAGTCACCCAGACCAGTTTCCTTATATTGATGGATGGTTCTCCCTCCTCTTTGAGTCTCCTCCATGGCTGGAATGTAGTGCCCTCAAACAAGGTTCCTTGGTTTTAGTTACCAAGTCAATAAAATCAAAGGCTCGGTAGAAACCTAAGTAAAATGCCTGGACTCTCTGTATTGGCCCCTGTGAAGGAGAGGGATTTTCTCCACTTTAAAACTTCATCCAGCCAGTCCAGGATCCAACTGTATCTGAGTGAGGGCTGTGCACTGGCTCTCCCTATAATCTATCCTGACCAGCCCTCACTTTCACACGCTTGGAGTTGCCTGGATCATGGTCCACTCCAGCTAAGCAAGACCCTAGCTGTTCTCCCTCTTGGAGAGGCACCCCTCAGGGGGCTCCCACTCCCACCAGCGCAAAATGCTTATGAGGAGGAGAGGCCTAGACCTTCTCTAGTTTTTGTTCCTTTCTTGACCCTGTCTAACAGGAAGACTTAGAATCTTCCTTTCTCTGGGATGCCCCAGGCCCTCATCAGCCTGTTGGAAACTACTTTCTTTATCCACCAACCCATTTGGGATGATTGTAAGCAGCTTCTAGGTACCCTTTTTACTGCTGAGAAGAGGGATATAGTTATGACAGGAAGGTTGTGATGGGTTCTGGGGTAACCACAGCAAATGCAGAAGAAAGAGCTGAGCGAATATTACCCTCAGCTAAATTTACCAAACTGGGATCCCAACACTGACCAAGGTCAAGGCAGCACTAGACACCTATCGCTAGGCCTTAGTGACCGGAATGAGAGTAGCGGCCCTAACTAATCTCTCAAAGGTATCTGAGTAATGCAGGGAAATCAGGACCTATTCATTCCCTCAAAGCCTTCTAATTTCTGTAACTTCCTGCGAATATTTAGGGATGGCTCGTGACAAAAGCGGTATTACTAACCTGCTGTTTTTCTGGGGCATCTAGACCTATGGAGGTGAATTCCCAGGAAGCCTCCCAGAGGTGCTCCAGGAATCCAGCAGGAGATGCCTGTGTCATCCCGTTTAATCTTAAGGAGAGTTAAATAAGAGAGTGGAACCCATCCCCCAGACAATACCAAATCCTTATACTTTATACTTATACTTACACAATACTCAGCCTATTGGCTCAAGGATAGACTGTACACACTGTCTTAGACCTGGAGGGTGCCTTTTCCTCTCTGTCTCTGGCACCTGTGAGACAAACTACATTTGCCTTTGATTGGACAGACCCTGAGCCAGGGTTCAGCGGCCAATTGATCTGGACCAGGCTACCCACAGGGGTTTAAGAACTCCCCTACTCTTTAAAGAAGCTCTT
>CABHPQ010171399.1:13770-27647 GCA_902168405.1 Peromyscus aztecus | reverse complement strand
CACTTGGACCAGCCCATCAAGAGCACCATGGTGGAAACTGAAGGGAGAATGAAAGGAAGTGCTACTTTCTCTGCTCCTGTGTGACAACCTAAACCACAGCTGACTGGCTACCTGAGTGGCCACCCTTTGTTCTTGGGGGATGCTCCCCTAAGTTAAGAAGCAATAGCACCAGAGAACTGATGGGGGACTCAAAGGTAGACACCAGGCTGGGAGTGAGCCCCAAGGAAGACTTAAACCAGGAAGTGATAGCGGCATATGCCTGTCAACCCAGCTATGTGGAAGACTGAGGCAGGAGGATTGAAATTGTAAGTCTTCCTTACAGAGTGTGTGCCTGGGCTACAGAGCAAGTTCAAGGTCAGCCTAGACAACTTAGACCCAAAGTCTCAAACTAATAAGTTGAAAGAGGTTTGGCAATGCAGCTGGATGACGCGGTTTGCGGAACATGTGCACAGTCTCTTTGTAGCCCAGGCTGGCCTCAAATTCAGGATCCTCCTGCCTCACCCTGCATTCCTCAGCCCCCGCACCAGTCCACAAACACACACAGAGGAGGAAATGACTCTAGGCTTTCAGGAAGCCCATGAGGAGGACTTGCCTTTGAGAGAAGTTCAGTTTCTTAAAATGTTACATTTGCCCTAAATCCTGAAAATCCTTAAACATTCCTAGCAGAGTGTCTTTTCTACTCAAGAAGCGGAATGCCTGATTGTGAGTAAGGACCTCTGGCTTCCCCATGTGACCATCTTGTTTGAATATGATGCAGAGGGCCCGTATAACAGGCATTTCACCAAGATAAACAGGAAGAGAGTCTCTGAGTTCTGGGGAAAGGGACTGGAAATCAGAGCCATTTTCTAACTCTAGTTTTGGGACGGACACACACACACACACACACACACACACACACACACACACGGGTGTGGCTGGAAGCAGCACCTGCTGTCCTTGAAAGGGGATCTGCCAGGCACACGGTGAGCTTCCTTCCTGCCAAATCGTTCTCTAGTGAAAATAAATTGTTATATGAGACTCTATGTCCAGGAAAATGTACCAGTGACCAAACCTTAACACTTTTGGATTTTAAAGTTGCCAAAAAAATTAGGCTCAAATTTTATTAAAATTTTTCTTTAAGAAAATTTCTTTAAGAAAAATTTTCCTGTCAGGCATGGTCATGGTGGTACATGCCTTTGATACCAGCTCTCAGGAGGCAGAGGCAGGCAGATTTCTGTTAGTTTGAGGCTACTCTACTCTGAATAGTTCCAGGACAGTCAGGGCTATGTAGAAATACTGAAAAAAATTTTTTTTAAAAGATTGTGTGTGGGGCTGGAGAGATGGCTCAGCGGTTAAGAGCACTGACTGCTCTTCCAGAGGACCCAGGTTCAATCCCCAGCACCCACATGGCAGCTCACAACTGTCTGTAACTCCAAGATCTGACACCCTCACACAGGCAAAATATCAATATACATAAAATAAGAATAAATAAATATTTAAAAAAAAAGATTGTGTGTGTGTGTGTGTGTGTGTGTAGGACAAAGGACATCATGTGCGAGTGAGTTGGTTCTCTTGTTCCCTTACATGAGTTTCAAGACTCCGACTCAGGTTTTCAGACTTGGTGCAAGAGTCTTTACCCAGTGAGCCATTTTGCTGGACCCAAGAAACATTTTTTTTTTCTTTCTCTCTTTCAGGTAGTGTTTTGTAGCCCAGGCTAGCCTCAAATTTGTTATATATTTAAGAATAACCTTAAACTTCTTACCCTCCTGCTTCCACCTCCTAAGTGCAAGGATAGGTGTGGGGCACCATGCCCGGGTTGTTTGGCACTGAGGATAGAACCCAAGGCTTCGAGAATACTAGTTAAGCACTCAGCCTACCGAGCGACATCCCCAGCTCCATGATTTTTGCTGCTGTTGTTCTGTGACCAGATCTCACTGTGTAGCCCAGTTTGGCCTTCAGACTTGGCAGTGACGCTCCTTTGTCATCCTTCAGGGTACTAGGGTGACAGGCATGGACCTTCACACCCAGAAGAGGCATTGTGAGAGGTGGGACAATAAGCATGCTTGTCTGCTGATAGCTGCTTGTCTCCTGGTAACCGCTTGTCTGCTGGTAAGGGTCCTCAAGAGAGGAGTACCTAACCGATCTTCAGATTTCCTCAAACTATTCGGGGGACTACAGCGGCTGAAGCAGGTGGCGGTGTATCTCTTGAACGCGGCCACAGATTGTATTTGAGGAGAGAGCCTTGGTTGAGTAAGATTTCCCTCCCAATTAATCACAGGCCCTTTATTTGGGCATGCATACTACAAGACACTGTTCAGTGCTGGCTGCTAGAGCCCCGAAACATTTTGTCTTCACAGAAAAGCTGTTCTCAATCCAAGGGTCTTGACCCCTGTGGGGTCCAGGGACCCTTTCATAGGGGTCGCCATATTAGATATATTCTGCATATCAGAATAACGGTAGCAAAATTATAGTTATGAAGTAACAATGCAAATAATGGCTGGGGATCACCACAGGTGAGGAACTGTATTAAAGGGTTGCAGCATTAGGAAGATTGAGAACCACTGCCACAGAGGTTGTTACGCGCCACACCAGTATCTGGGTGATATGTGTTTAGATATGTGTTATATACTGATTACATATAATGTATGTTTTTAAGGTTTTGTTTTGTGAGGCAGGGTCTGACTGTTTAGCTCTGGCTGTCTTGGAACTCACTATGAAGACCAGTCTGCCCTAGAACTCACAGAGATCCACCTGCCTCTGTCTCTGAATGCTAGGATTAAAGGTGTGGGTTATTACACCCAGTTTATTTTATTTTATTTTATTTTTTTACTTTTTTAGGGTTTATTTGAATTTTATTATGATTGTGTATGTACATATGTGCATGTATGATGAGGAGCATGCATGCTGTGGTGCTTGGCCAACAGTCATAGGATAACTACCTGGTTCTCTCCTACCATCTGATTCCCAGGGATCAGATTCCGGTTATTAGGCTTGACAGCAAATGCCATCTCACTGGCATCAGTGTTTTGTTTTGTTAGTTTTTTTGAAACAGGATCTCATGTAGCAGACTGGAATCAAACTCATGACATAACTAACGATAGCCTTGAACTCCTGATCTTTCTGCCTTTACCTCCCATGTACTGGGATTATAAGCATGCACTTGATTTTATAAACTTAGGTAGCTTATATAGCTCCTATAAAGCAAGCTTCAGGCCAGCCAAGGCTACATAGTAAGACTCTTTTCTCAAAAAATAATAAGGGCTGGAGACATAGTTCAGCAGTTAAGAGTTGCTCTTCCAGAGGTCCTGAAGTCAATGCCCAGCAACCACATGGTGGCTCACAACCATCTGCAATGGATCTGATTCCCTCTTCTGGTGTCCATGGAGACAGAGTACTCATCTACATAAAAATACATGAATACATAAATATTTTAAAAAATAATAAATAAAATCTTGGGCCAGGGGGTGGTGGTGCACTCCTTTAATCTCAGTACTTGGGAGGCAGAGACAGGCGGATCTCTGCGAGTTCAACGCCAGCCTGATCTGTAGAGTGAGTTACAGGATAGCCAGGACTACATAGAGAAACCCTGTCTCAGAAAAATAAAAAATAAAAACAAAAAAATCTTAGTACATGCCTTGTAAACCCAGCTCTGGGATGTGGTTGGAGCCAAGTGGACCCTGGGAGCTTTTAAGTTAGCCAGTCTAGCCAGAACAGTGAAGAGACCTACATTCAGTGAAAGACTCAGTCTCAAAAAAAGGTAGAGGACAGTAGACTAAGATATTATAGTACATATCCACAGGCCCTGCTCCCCCCAAACTCAGGCTGGGCAAAAGGCTCAGCTGGTGATGCAGCTTTCCTCGGGGCCACTAAACCATATCCCTACTTCTGTTCTTTGCTGTTTTCCACCAAGCACTTCAAGGGACTCATGTTGTCCTTGAAACCAACCCCCATGCTGTCATAGACGATGTTTGAATTGTTAATTCAGAATACAAATAAACAAATGAAATTTGTAGTCATGGCCATTTCATGGCTGAACCACTCTGCCCGCAATCCCACAATATGCAGAAAACATTGTAACTGACGACAAACCAGAAAAATCCCCAGTAGCTTATATCAAAGGATACATGAGGACCAGCCAAGATGGTTCACTGGGTAAGGGTGCATGATACCAAGCCTAGTGACCTAATTTTGATTCCCTAGAGCCCACATGGTAGAAGAGAGAACTCATTCCAGAAAGTTGTTCTCTGATCTCCACATGTGCCATGTCATGCATCTACACACAGTAAATAAATGCAGAATATAAGCTTTGTGGTGGTGGCACACACCTTTAATCCCAGCACCTGGGAGGCAGAGGCAGGTGGATCTATGAGTTTGAGGCCAGCCTGGTCTACAGAGTGAGTTCCAGGACTACACAGAGAAACCTTGTCTCAAAAAACCTCAATAAATATATTATTTAAAAAGTTGAGGGATTGGGGATTTAACTCAGTGGTAGAGCACTTGCCTAGCAAGCTCAAGGCCCTGGGTTTGGTTCTCAGCTCCAAAAAAAAAAAAAAAAAAAAATTGAAGGTCTGGGTATGTAGCTGAGTGGACAGGGTGCTTGCCAAATGCATGAAGCCCAAGGTCTGATTCCCGGGACCTCATCAGACCAGCTGTGATGGTGTACAACTGTACACCTCAGGAGATGGGATACATGAGATCCCAGCCCAAAAACAATAATAAATGACTTATGTATGTGGAACATACAGTTCCTTCCTTGTCAACAGTGCAGGTACAACTGGATGGTCCATTTTTATGCATAGAGGAACAGAAGTTTAACAGTTATGGCAAGTAACCTCTAAAGGAGAGGAGAGGGTGTCAACCATCTAGGAGAATGAAGGTGCTTCATGGTGGTGGCAAGAGCTGTGGGGTGACCTGGAAGGGCTGGTTTTGGGGACACCACTCCAGCAAGCATACAGGGCCATGCTTTTTTAGAAAGACAGCAATGTGAACTTCCCGGCCCATGCCTCATCTATAGTCTGATGATGTGGATACCAGCTCAAGCTCAAGATGAAGAGGGCCCTGCCAGGGTTTGTGACTCACTGCCACCTTGATGTCTTGCAGGGACAACCACAAAGGCCCAAGCAGCTCGTTCCTCTAACTGCCTTCTCAGCGCTCTACTAACGGCCTCTCCCTCAGTCACCCTTAACTGTTTGTTTATTCCTTTATCAGTTACTGTCCAGCAATCCCTACTCGTTAATGGTATTAAAAGAGCCCTAGTGGTGTGTCCCTGAGGTCACTTCCTATAGCTAGTCCACACTGGGGCTGCACAGACAGACTGGGAAACATTGGCAGTCAGTTCCAGTTGACCCACAAAGAAGCATGAATGTGCTAGGATTTAAGAAATGAGATGTAGAGTGGTGGCCATGGGCTGGTGATGAAAGACCAGCAGGGGTTCTGTGTTGATGAAGAGCATCAAAAAGACCTCACTTGATCAGGATAGCCTTTTTTTATTTCCTTATATTTGTTTTAAAAAATGTAATTAGCAGATATAAAAATACTGAGTTTTAGTATGACATTCTCGCACATGAGTATAATGTATTTTGCTCACACCCCTCCCAATCTTCCTCTTGTTACCCCTGCCCCTCCTGCTGGTCCCCTTCCTCTCCACAGATGATTCCCATTCTGCGTGAGTGTGTGTATATATAATCTAGATTCTGCATATGAAAAAAACATGTATTTCTTTTTCCCCTTTATTACCTTCTCTTGTCCCTCCCCCATTGGTCCCCTCTTTCCTCTTTTTGCTTCACACACACACAGACACACATGCACACACACGCACACATGCATGATCAATCTAGATTCTGTATATGAGGAAAAAAACATTTCCTGTTCTGAGTCTGTATCTTAGGGTTTCTATTGCTGTGAAGAGATACCATGATCACAACAACTCTTATAAAGGAAAACATTTAATTGGGGTGGCTCACTTATAGTTCAGAGGTTCAGTCCATTATCATCATGGCAGGAAGCATGGCTGCATGCAGGCAGACATGGTGCTGGGGAATTCTATATCTTGATCCAAAGGCAACAGGAAGTGAACTGTCTCACTGGGCATGGCTTGAGCATATATGAGCCCTCAAAGCCCACTTCACAGTGACACACTTCCTCCAACAAGACCACACCTACTCTAACTAGGCCACACCTCCTAATAGTGCTACTCTCTTAGGGGCCATTTACCTTCAAACCATCACAGTCTGGCTTATTTCATTTGACACAATAATCTCCAGTTCCATTCATCTCCATGCAGATGACATCACTTTATTCTTCTTTATGGCTCAGTAAAACACATGCTTTGTTATATAGATGTAGATGGAGTTTTTCATCCAGACCACCAGTCAGCTCTGTCCTACCAGCTGACTTCCGAATAGCTACACAGAGACTTATTAATTATAGATGCTCAGCCGATAGCTTAGGCTTGTTACTATCTCTTACATCTTAACCAATATTTCTTACCTACTCTCTGCCACATGGTGGTACCTTTTTTCAGCACAGTATGTTCATCTCCTGCTTCCTCTGTGTCCTCATGACTCCACCCTTCTTCTTCCCCAGCTCTTTTGTCCACGAGTCACACCTAACCTCTACCTGCTTAGCTATTGGCCAGTCAGCTCTTTCTCAACAAAGAGAGCAACACATCTTCACATATAAGTTTTATTACCCATGCACACACATACCCCACATTTCTTTATCCATTCATCTGTTGATGGGCATCTAGGCTACTTCTGTGTCTTGGCTGCTGAATGGTGCAGCAATAAACAGGGTTTGCGAGTATCTCTGTGGGATGCCTACTTGGCCTTCTTCACTAAGAATCCAGCAGTGATAAAACTGAGTCACACAGTCCGGGACAGAGTTTTGAAGAACAGGCACTAGTCACACTGCCCAGAATTCAGTTGCTATCTAGTTTGCTCCCTCAGCTGTCCCCTCCCCGACTGCCAGTCTAGTGGGACGCTGCTGTGTAGACCTCTGAGCTGCTGGCATGGCAGCCTCCCTGCCCCCACTCTATCTCCTGCTTCCAACCGCTTATTCCGAATAAACTTTGTCAGCCCCGAACTCACACTGCTCCCCTGCATAGTAATCATAACAACCTTCAGCAAGGTCTCCAGTCGCATATACAGGAAGAAGATGGAGCTTTTAGTGTCTGGCTGCCTTCTCCCGTCAGTGGCTCTGCACCCCTCTTCAGATCCCTGCCTCCTATCACACACACACACACACACACACACACACACACACAAACACACACACATCAGTCCTTCCACACGCATGTGCTGCTCTTTCATATCCATTGGAGCTACATTCTTTGAATTCCTCTTACTTTTTCTTCCACTGAAGAAACGAAGAGACAGAGACAGAGACAGGGACAGACAGACTTAGTGACAGAGATAAAGAAGAGGGAAGAAGAAAGAGGGGAACAGCTCAGTTGAGTCTCCAAAGGGTTTGAAAACTTCTTAAATTGACAAAAGACCCCATTGAAAGCAACCCTGTGCCTTCTGGAGGAGCCCACTCAGAACTCGAAGCATGCCTGGGGAACTGAAAGGAATCCAGGCAGAGGTCAGCAAAACCAAAGGAACTTAAATGCAGCCTTACTGCTAGCCCTTTAAGGATTGAAATTTTTTTCTTTTTCTTTTTCTTTTTTTTTTTTTCTTTTCTTTTTTTTTTTTTTTTAAATCTGGTGAAGCCCTGATAATGGAGCGCTCTCCAGTGATGAATGGGCCACAGGGCTGCACAAGTATGTGGGCTTCACATTCCTGGAGGCCGAAGTCCTGCAGCAGCTGTCAGAGAGCCAAAGACAAATCTCCAGAAAGCGCAGCCAGTGACGGCCTTGGGGGTGGGGCCCGGATGAGAATTCCATCCTTCAAACACACACATCCTGGAAAGAGTGAGGGAAATTTTGCATTCCAGAATGTTTGAAAGTCAAAGTTTGGAAGCTTAATTAACATTCTGGAGAACAAATAAGCTGGAAAAAGAAAAGAGAGAGAGAGAGAGAGAGAGCTGAGGTACGGCTCTGTGGTAGAGTGTTTGTCCAGCATACACTTGGCCCTGGGTTCAACACTTAGCACTGAAGTTGGCCTAAGCCTGGGGTGATGACCACTGGTCCTATGGAAATCAAGGAAGGATTCATAAGTTTGAGAAGACAGACATCTATATAATGTTAGAAATAATGGTAAAGGATGCTATATGATCTCCACAAATATCACCGTGAAGTTTGAGGCAAGGGAGAGAAGTAAACTTCAAAAAGGTAAAGTTATAAATATAGAACTACGGGGCTGGAGGGATGTTCAGAGATTAAAAGCGCCTGTAGCCGGGCAGAGGTGGCACATGCCTTTGATCCTAGCTCTTAGGAGGCAAAGGCCAGCCTGGTCTACAAAGCAAGTTCCAGAACAGCCAGGGCTACACAGAGGAACTCTGTCTCAAAAACAAAACAACAGCAACAAAAGAACACCTACTGACCTTGCAGAGGATCCAGGTTAGTTCCCACGACCCACATCGAGTGGCTCACAACCTCCTATAACTCTAGTTCCGGGGATCCAACACCCTCTTCTGACCTCGAAGACATTGCATACATGCGATACACATACATATATGCAGGCAAGACACCCGTGCACATAAAAGTCTAAAAAAAGGAAAAAGTAAGGATGTGAGACGAGGCTAATTTGCTTTATCATAATAACCATTTCACCTCTGTGCCATCCCACGATTTTCACTGGATGTTTGTAAATCTCAAATATGCAAGACAAAAATATTAAAACAAACAAAAAACCCCAAAACCAGTGACAGAGCAGGGTATGGTGGTGCTTGCCAGTAATCCCAGGACTTGGAATGATGAGTTAGTGGGGTTGTTTTGTTTGTTTGTTTGTTTTGTTTTTGTTTTTCAAGACAGGGTTTCTCTGTTAGCCCTGGCTGTCCTAGAACTCACTTCTGTAGACCAGGCTGGCCTCGAACTCAGAGATCCCCCTGCCTCTGCCTCCTGAGTGCTGGTATCAAAAGCATGTGCCATCACCGCCTAGGGAGTTTGGTTATTTTAAGGTACCAAATAGTGATGATTATGATGATGATGATGATGATGATGATGATGATGATGATGATGAATGAAAAGAAAAAAAAAACAGACTGAAGAGCATGCAGGAGGAATTGGCGGCTGGGCTTGGAATTGGAAATTCACTGAGAGAACAAACCTAATTAACACACCTCACAGGAGCTCCCCCCTCCCCTTCTATGAGGTAAATGAGGCTGAACTTTTTGTTATTGTTTTTGTCTGCCCCACCCCCATCCCCAGAAAGGGTTTCTCTGTGTAGCCCTGGCTATCTTAGAACTGGATCTGTAGACCAGGCTGGCCTCAAACTCAGCAATCTACCTGCTTCTGTCCCCTGAGGGGGATTGAAGGTGGAGGCTCGACATCAGGAATTGTCTTCATTTGAATCTGATAGCACATAATATATTATAAAAGAGAAGAAGAAAGCTGTTAAGTTTCTGGCTCACTGGCAGGGCATAGGAATGTGGAGCTGAATGTGAAAGAGCCATGTGTGCTGGGTGTGTAGAAACTATCAATGTTGGAAATGTTAGAGACTGGTAGTTTGAATGTAATTGGCACCCATAAGCTCACAGGGAGAGGCATTATTAGGAAGTGTGGTTTTGTTGGAGTAGGTATGGCCTTGTTGGAGGAAGTGTGTCACCATCAAGGTGGCCTTTGAGATCTCATATATGCTCAAGTCACACCCAGTGTCTCAGTTCACTTCCTGTTGCCTGCTTACCAAGATGTAGCTCCTTCTCCACTCTCAGGTCCTTCTCCAGCACCGTGTCTGGAGCATGCATGTCGACATGGCCCACCATGATGATAATGGACTAAACCTCTGAAACTGCAAGTGAGACACCCCAATTAAATGTTTTCCTTTATAAGAATTGTGTGGTTGGGCTTGAGAAATGGCTCAGAGGTTAAGAGCACTGGCTGCTCTTCCAGAGGTCCTGAGTCCAATTCCCAGCAACCACATGGTGGCTCCATCCATAATGAGGTCTGGTGCCCTCTTCTGCATGCAGACTACATCTGTATACATAATAAATCTTTAAAAAAAAAGAAAGAAAATAAGAATTGTGTGGCCATGGTGTCTCTTCATAGCAATAGAAACACTAAGAGAGAAACCATCTGTGACCCAAAGCAAGGATGGAGTGTGAGCTAGGCAAGAACCAGGAAGAAAATGGAAAGGGGGGACCTAAAGTCTGTGAGCTGAAATTAGAGGCTCTGAAAGAACCCCTAAACAGATAAGCATCCTTCAACAGAAATAGAATCACGGAGAACGTTGAAGTTGGAACAGGAATGTTCACATAGAGAGCAGAGACATTTACAGCAGATAATTCAGTTTCTATGGATGGCCACCTGTTGTTTGTCAAAGAGTCAGTGCCAGAGGTGGTCCTAGTACTGCACAGCTGTAATCCCAGCCCTTGAGAGATGGAGACAGGAGGATCGGGGTCAAGGTAAAACTTGGCTACAGGGCAAATCTGAGACCAGCCTGGGCTACCCGAGACTGTCAAAAAGAAAAAAAATGGAAAAGAGAAAGGGAAACAAAACTTTGTTTTGAAGTCGATGGCATGGCCATGAACTTTCTTCACAGAGGATTCTTCTGAGATGATTCAAGATTTGGGCTGAAACAAGGTTGCTGGGAGGAGGGGGGTGGGGGGGCAGGGGAGGGATTAAATCCAGGAGATTTGTTTAAGCACTCTGGTGGAGCCTACCCTGCCACCTGGAGGCATTTCATTGGCTTGCTCTCTTCTTTTGGTTTTGGTTTTAATTTTTGTTTGTTTGTTGAGATAGGGTTTTATGTAGCCCAGGCTAGACTTGAACTTCTGACCCATCTCCTCCCAAGTGCCCAAGTGCTGGGATTACAAGCATGCATCATCACACCTAGCTTACTCCACTCTTAAACAGATACATACATCATAAGGAGATCTGGAGAAGCTGGTGAGATGCCTTGGTGGGGAAAAGCACACCACCAAGCCTGACAGCCTGAATTTAACCCCACAACCCCCATGGTAGAAGGGCAGAACCAGTCCCTGCCAGCTGTGTTCTGACCTCCACACATGCCACAAAGTTCAAGCACATGCGTATCCACTCACATAGACATAAATAAATGTAAAAGAGAAACTAGTATCAAGATTGGTAATAAATTGTGTGTGTGTGTGTGTGTGTGTGTGTGTGTGTGTGTTTTAGGAGGGCTAGAGAAATGGTATTGTGGTTAAGGGTATGCACTGCTCTCTCAAAGCACCAGGTTCAGTTCCTAGCACCCACAATGGATATCTCCCAGTTACCTGTTCCTGCCACTCCAGAGGATGTAACACCTTCTTCTGGCCTCTGAGGGCACCAATACTCCCATGCATACCTCTCCCCACCCCACATGCATAGAGACACATAATTAGATTAAAAAACCAAATATTTTTAAAAGAAGAAATATGGAGACTGGGCAGAACTCCAGAGAATAAATATCTGGCCTGTTAGCATCTTCAATGATCTTGGCAGCAGAGGAGCCTACTGCTTCCGACCTGAGAAGCAGAGGACCCCATCAGCTCTCCCTTGGGACTCTGGGGAGCCGAGATCTCCTTACATTGCTGAGGAAGTGTACTCAGACATTCCTGCGCTCAAACATGGACAGGCTACCTTCAGGAGCCAGGGAACTCTGTGTAAACTGCCAGGTAGAAAGTACGGTGGATTTAAATGTACGTAGGGCTGAATAGATGGCTCAGCAGTTAAGAATGCTCGTTGTTCTTACCTGAGTTTGGTTCCCAGCACCCATATCAGCAGCCCTCAAGCCTTCAACTCTAGCTCCAAGGGATCAATACTCTCTTCTAATCTCTAAGGGCACATGCACTCAGTGCACATACCTATGTAGATACAGACTCACATGATTAAAAAATAAATAAAAATAAACACTGTAGGGTTTTTGTTGTTGTTGTTCTGCTTTATGAGATAGAATCTAACATAGCCCAGGCTGGCCTCAGACTTCCTGATCCTCCTACCTCTACGTTCTAAGTACTGGAATTGCCGGTGTGCATATTCTGTAGGTCTCTGGAGTCCACATAGTGTCACAACCACTCCATTCCACCATTGTGTGTTGACAGCAGACATAGAATTCTAAAGTTAAAGCCGGGTGGTGGTGGCACACGCTTTTAATCTCAGCACTTAGGAAGCAGAGGCAGGTGGATCTCTGTGAGTTGGAGGACAGCTTGGTCTACAAAACAATGTGTGTGTGTGTGTGTGTGTGTGTGTGTGTGTGTGTGTGTGTGTAATTTATATAATTTAGCCTTTAAAAGGAAGGAAATTCTGATACTACAATGTAAACAAACGTTGAAAACAGTACAAATGAAATCTGCTCTTCTCCATGATTCCTGCCTGTAGGAGAATTCAAAGTAGTCAAAATCATAGAAACAAAGGGGAGAATGGTGATTGATGGGGATGGGAGGCAGGCAGATAGCTGTTGTTGGCAGTGGGTAGAATTTTGGTCCTGATGGAGGGGGGGGTGCTGGGGTCTGTTGTGCCCCACCATGCATTTAGGGGACCTTATTGAACTTTGGAGTTTGGGGGAGGGAGAATTTTGTGCTACGTGGAGTTTGTTACAGCAAGCAAGGGACAAAGCATCTAGATGTCCTGGATTCCAAACCAACACTTTAATTCCAGATTCTCCAAGAGAGAAAAAAGTTAGGAAATGGGGTAACTCCTGTTTGTAATCTCAGCTGTGGAGAAGCCTGGGGCAGGAGGTTTGTGAGTCTGAGGCCAGCCTGGACTAGAGTGAGTTACTGGAGAGGAGAGAAAAACAGAAGAAAAGTGAGAGGTAGCGACAACAGATGTAAAACCCATCTGGAGATGATGCTGTGAGTGTGAGTGCAAGCCTGTTAGGATCAGATGGTAGACCTTTCAAACAGATGCCAAGGAATCACATTGGTGGGGACACTCCGAGCTTGGACTAAAAGGGACAGAGAAGGAAGAAACCTTTACCACTCTAAACTACTGAGTACAGACAAGCAAGAAAAAACAAAAGGAAAATAGGGATGTTGCCAGTTTTTGTGATTTATTTTGAGTCCTTTTTTCTTTTCTATAAGAAATAAATGGTTTGCAGCTGAGAAACTGATTTTTCTTTCTTTTCTGACTCATTCCTTCATTCTTTCTGTCCTCCCTTCTCCTTCCCCCTTCCTCTCTTCCTTCATTTCCCTCCTTCCTACACAGAGGAACCTTGTCTCCCTCCCTATTTTCCTCCCACCCTCCCTCTTTCCCTCCCTCCCTCCCTTTCTTCCTTCCTTCCTTTCCCACACAGAATCTTACCATGTAGCCCTAGGCTGCCCTGAAACTCATTCTTTACGCAGGCTGACTTCAAACTTTCAGTCCTCCTGACTCAGTCCCCAGTGCTGGGATTATAGGCATGAATTACCACTCCCAGCCTGACCTAATTCTTGGAAAGATGTTTTCCCTGGACATAGACTTCTAAAGTTTCAGCCGGGTGGTGGTGGCACACACTTTTAATCTTGGCACTTGGGAGGCAGAGGCAGGTGGATCTCTGTGAGTTGGAGGCCAGCCTGGTCTACAAAACAAGTTCCAGGACAGCCAGGCAGGGATACACAGAGAAACCTAGTCTCAAACCCCCTCCCTGCAAAGAAACAAAAAACAAAGACAAAAATCCCAGAATATTTTTGTTATTTCTCTGTATGTAGCCTTGGCTGTTCTGGAACTTGTTCTGTAGACTGGCCTCGAACTCACAGAGATCCACCAGACTCTGCCTCCCTAGTGCTAGGATTAAAGGCATGCACCATTACACCCAGCATTGACCCAGAATTCTCAAGTTTCTTTCTTTTTCTTTCTTTCTTTCTTTCTTTCTCTTTCTTTCTTT